>OMLP01018078.1:0-17732 GCA_900302685.1 Spondyliosoma cantharus | reverse complement strand
TGGGTTGGCCGGCAGGCAGGCAGGCGGGTTGACCGGCAGGCAGGCAGGCAGGCGGGTTGACCGGCAGGCAGGTAGGCGGATTTTTGGAATTTTCTGGTTTTTGTATAGCAATAGGCCAGCCCAATGTCCCGAGGAATTACCTTCAAATTGGCTGATTCTATGTACAAAAGTCCCGTTAGGCAAGTCTTGCCTCTCTGCATCCATCTTGGCAGCAACCCTGGCAGTAATTTTGGACTGACACAGGCAGTTTAAAGGGAAGACAGCCAGAACAGCAATTTTAGCGAGATATAAAAACTACATAGAATCACTGGTCAAGTCTTAACCGGTGAGGTTTAACATGATTTTTTCCCCACAGGTTATACTTCTGCTACACATCCGCACCTCATTACTACACCAACAACAAGAGTGACGTGTCATGACGCCCTTCAGGTCATCAACTACTGCAGTACCTTCAATGGCCACTGGAGGCTAGCTCCAAAAGGCGCAGGTAACTAAAGGCTAACTACTGCTGCATGGAGGAGAAATGTAACTTTACTTCATGAACTTACAAAGGCAAGATGGAAAAAATAGACACTGCAGGAAAGCAGAGACAGACGAGTATCTGGTGAGTGTAACTCTTCTCTGATCGAACACAAACACACACCCAAGATAGACTGCTATCTTGCGGCTAATGTACAGTGAGGTATTCTGGCTGTTTGGGGAAAATGAACCCACTGTTAAACCCACAGGAGTTACGTGAAGCAAAACTCACTAATCCTTAGGTAGGTTGTTGGTGGACTTATTTAAGGAACTAGGCTCGCTTCAGCACCTTTTTGCCCATTTTTCATTAGCCGGGAGTTAGGTGTCGCCACACAGACAGAAACACTGCCATCCATTATTAAAGTTCATGTCTGGGATAGGATTGCGTCCCCCTTATCTAAGATGTTGTATCTGACATCATACATCCTTTTTTCTCTTCGGCGTCTTTGAAACAGAAGCCTTTTTTCAGTGTGTTCTGTAAGAACATGTGGCATGTTACAATCAACACGTCCTCATACCTAGACCCCTGAAGAGGTGACAGTTCTCCAAAGTTACCTTACCTGACCGTATAACAGGTGTACTGGACCATTTTGTCATACCCGACCCTCACTGGTTCTGAAGATAATGTTTACCTTGTGCCACTGAATAATTCAAACCATAGTCAAAGAAAAAAGAGAGTAAAAGCACAAGTGTGAGTAGATAGACAGTGGCTATTGCTAATTTCTTCGGGTAAGGGAGGAAATTGGAAATTATGCAAAAACGAGAAAAAGAGACTGGAGGGAGAAGAAAGGGGGGGATGTGGAGGAACGAGGAGTCAGGGGAGAGAAGTGGAAGAGGAGAGTTATGATGAGTGTGTTTGCTCTATGAAATGCTCCAAAGCAATCAACTGAAGCAAATTAATGCCTCTTACTCTGGAGAGAGAGGGAGAGAGAGGATATAATGATAAAACAGAGAGACAAAGCAGACGAGAGGGTGGAAATAAGAAAAATTAGAGAAATAAGGGAGAGAAGAGGAGGAGAGATCCCCTGTTTTCCGTCTGGTGAGGACGTCGTGGCTGACACAGATGTGCAGATTGCCTATCAATCACTGTGCGAGTGCATCTCTCCTCTTCACATCCTCTTCACCTTCTGCTCGGATCCTTTCCTTTCTTCGCTCCCGTCTTATCCTACATCCCCTTTCTTTCTCCCCCTCGTCCTCTTGCCTTCGTCCTTTGTTTCTCTTTTTCTCTCTAATCTTCCTCTTCACCTTTGTGTCCCCTCTCTCCTCTCCTCTTTACCTCCGAGTTTCTTCCTCTTCTGAAAAAAATGTATACCCTCTCATCTTCCTCTCTTCCTCAAGTCGTGTGCGTGCATACAGTACACTTGTAACTGAGTGACAATGGAGATGGATTGGTCTGTATTTAGGGAAGCAGAATATCAATACAGCGAAGAGGAAAGCACACACACACGCACACATGCGCACACATGCGCACACACACACATACACGCTCGCTGTGGTTGGTGGTGGGCGGAGGGGGTCGCTCAGGAACTCAGTGTGTTGTGTTCCACTGTGGAGCTCCACAGGTTGCTAAACGAGAGGTTGAAAAATGGGCCGCTCCTGTTAGCAGGCGAGGATTGATCACCCGAGCAGACCTTGTGTTTTCATTCTTCTCTTCTCTCCAATTTGCTTTTCCTCTCCTCATTGCCTGATCTCTCACTTTTTTATATCCTTAATCTTCTTCCTCATCTTTCCTGTATTTCTTTTTCTCTGTCTCCTTTCTCTCTTTTACTTCCTTCTTCCTTTCTGTCTCCTTTTCCACATGTTTCCCCCCCCCACTGGTTCCTTTACCCCTCTCTTAATCCCTTCGCTCCCCCTTCTTTCCTTTTACCACCAGTATTTTGCCTCCTCCACTCACGTCTCTCCTCATACATCTTTCTTCTCCCGACACTCTCTTCCCGATATCTTCCTTCCTTCCTCTCTATACCTTTCCTTTCCTTCAACCTCTCGTCTCCTCTTTTCCTCTTGTCATGACCCATTCCTTTCTTTTCTTTTCCTTTCCTTTCCTTTCCTTTCCTTTCCTTTTCTTTTCTTTCCTTTCCTTTCCTTCATCCACTCATGTCTCCTCTTTCCCTCTTCTTACCACCTTTTCCTTTTCCTTTGTTACACCCTGGTCTAGGGGAATCAGAGACATAACATGATGTGCTTCTCCCCATTCTTCCCACTCCCAATAAGGCCAGTGTCACAGGAACTTATATTTAAGGTAGCATTTGAATTTTTGCTTCAGAGGGAGAGAAAGCCAAAACAACAAACAAAAGAATCTGCCTACCTTCCTTATGCAAATCAAAAGGATTCATAAAAAGACAAAATCCTAAATAACTCCTAAATAAGGAAAAACAGGAGAAAAGGGGTTAAAGAAAATCCTCCTACTGGGCTACCACACACAATTTTCTTTTTTCACAAATTTACAAAAGGTTCAGATTGTAGATCACACTATATTTCATAAACTCAAATGAGTAGTTAAGCCAGACACTAGACCTAGTTGGATGTGGATGAATTGATGGAGAGGAAGACTGCAGTCAGCCGGTGCTTCAAAAAGGCTCCTCTCTTCACTCTGACCAATCCTGGGGCAGCAATTAGGCGGCTCAAACCAATCAGCAGGTCCAACCTGCTATCAATCAGTCACACACACGCACATGCACGCACACACACACGCACGCACGCACGCACACACACACACACGCACGCACACACGCACACACACAGAGAAGACTCCTCCTCACACCCTAGGAGGAGGGGGGACAGAGCAGCATCACAAATACACAAAATAATGACCCTGGGACATAACACCTTTCCTTTCCTTTCCTTTCCTGTCCTTCCACTCATGTCTCCTCTTTTCCTCTTGTTACAAGCCATTCCTTTCCTTTCCTTCATCCGCTCTTGTCTCCTCTTTCCTTCTTCTTACAACTGCTTTCCTTTCCTTTCCTTTCCTTTCCTTTCCTTTCCTTTCCTTTTCTTTCCTTTCCTTTCCTTTCCTTTCCTTCATCTTCTCATGTCTCCACTTTCCTCTTTACCCGTTCCTGACAGAAATAGAGGCTGTCCAATAAAATAGCCATGAAAACACAAGCCCTGTCCGGGCTCAATTTACACACACGCACACAAGCAGCGCCAACATAAATCAGACATAAAAAGCAGATCCCTGTCTGCAGTCAATTTCCATACAGATACAAGGGGGATGCTGCGGGATGGGATGAGATGGGATTGGACATATGTTATGTGTAGTGTAATATGTGTGTGTATGTGTGTGAGCGTGATTTTGTTTACCTACAATGTTCATGATTTTTTCCAGGTGCATACATTAATGCACATTTTTCTCGTGAGTGTGTGTTTATCAACTCCCAGGTGGTGCAGACATAGTGTGAATGCTAGTGGCTGTTGCTATGCTAATGATCCCTGTTTACATCACACATCACACCACGGGCTTCGTCACATTATCCCCATGGGGGACCTACACTCTCACACACACAAACAGATTTTGACAAACATCTTTCTTAAGTAACCATTACCACATACACACACACATCTTCAATACACAGACACACTGCAGGACAGCCCTACTTAAACACTAATGCAAACATATGTGTAGGTAACTAGAAGCCCAAACACACACACGCACACACGCACACACACACATGCCTCAGAGTTTGATCATTAGGCCTCTACGGTGTGTGTGTACTTGTGTGTGTGTGTGTGTGTGTGTGTAAGACAGCATGTTACTGCATATTGAAATGCACATACAGACTAATCTATCCTTCATGCAGATATGCAGTGTATTCCACAGAGAGTGTGTGTGTGTGTGTGTGTGTGTGTGTGTACATGAGTAACATATATGGCACAAAGACATATGTTCACAGTTACTTTCATCTTAGTGTATGTGTGGGCAACTGTAGCAGTACAACCTGTGGTTTTGGTGGCCATACTGACTGTTCTTCATACTTTGCAATATTGTGGAATAATTAAGAATCGCGGTTTGAGCAGGATCTGATCATTTTACTGTTTTTTTAATTTTAACAGCTTGTCTTAGCCTGTAAAGAGCAGCTAAAAGGTAGAAAGTTAGCACACCAGCCAAGGTCTGATAACATCTGATTTTTACAATATCCGTTATGTTAGGCAAGTTATGTTTGCAAACACTGGCTAAAATTTCATGTGTATATATAACTATTACTTTGCTAAATTACCATTTTGCTGATTAGCCCTACGGTTAAACAAGCTGAACTTCTGTGAAGGATAGACAGGAGCACCATATGTGATATTTATTGTCAGTCTCTTGGTCAGACTATGATACCTAAAGACAGTCATGTGAAGTCACGTGTGCGAGTTGTGATGCTAACACGGGCCACACTAACCTGTTTAAGTGGTTAAAGCAAGACGCTTTGCTAAGCCTATGTGTAGCTTACCTGTTGTGCTTCTACTATGGTTGAGTACTACGTAGTTAATTCGTTCCAGCTATTTTTAATATTTTCAACTTTGATGTGCTGTAGAGCCCCAGTCGGCACCAGGCGTTTTTTTTTTAAACTTGACTGGCTGCTATTCCGCTGACTGACTTCCGGTTTGGCTCGATCCATTCTGTGCTGTCTGCTTCCGTCAAAACTGGATGCATATTCTCTGCGGAGCCGAGGAGAGAGCCACTTCAGGGATGCTGCTGAGACGTGCTGTGGCACAGATGGTAGAAACTCAAGCATTGTCTTGAACGGCCTTGAATGTAGCACAGTGGTGCAGGCCCGGTGGAAAGTGGGGGTTATGCAAAGATTTGCGGACCAGGTGTTAAACTCCTGCTGGTTTTGTTGCACCTGTTTGGGTGAGAGATGTTTATGGGCCAGTGAACACAAAGTTTGAGCAGTCTGAAGTGTTCCAACATGATCTCACCCTTCTTTTAAACTTGCTCAAAGGTCACCATGCGTTAAAGTTTTTTAGACCTTTGGTTCCAAAATGGCGGTTTCTCACGAGTTGATTTTGAAGCACCAGCCACACTTGAAGAAGCCTGTTCTGCAAATGATGTATTCTCCCAATCCTGAAGAGAAGGTAGGAAACTGCTGCAGTACTTACTGAAGCTCTGAATACACTTTGACCACTGATCTTCTGCTTCTTTTGAGGACAGTGCAGTAACCTTGAATTGCCATCACTGTCGACAGTAACAATCTACAGACCGCCAAAACTCTGGCAAAATCTGCTCGATTCAGTAATTTCATGAATTCTAACATACTTAGAGTGCATTTTAAGGCCATTGATCGCCTCATTAATCCATATTAGAGACCACTGCAACCATCTTGTCATCTCTAAATGTGGTGAGGTTGCAGACTACGTCAAAGAGAAGACAGCCATCATCAGCTTGAGTATCTGCCAACTACATAATACCATAACAACTGAAGAAGCCTGCACACTATGCGAAGCTGCTAGACCGTTTAAGCCTCATTGAAATACTGAAATACTCAGGCAAATAACACTGAAATCCTCCACATGCACCCAATCCTAGCCTCTTTCTGAAGAAACATTTCTCATTTAGTGTCTGTGGTCCACTTGACACAACAAAGCATATATCTGAGATCATTCAAGACTGCACTTGAACCCTTAATCAATTACCGACAAATCTCCAATCATCCATTTTTTTAGTTAACCCGTTTCTGTTAGCTGTTCCAGAGTACATCTCACAACCTACCTTTTCTACCTTGCATCACAAGTACAACAGACCACAGTAGCACAGCCTGTAAGACATTCATTTGGTTTGTGGGTGAGAAAACAGCTGCTATGACTGACCACAGAAATCAGGCATGCAGAACACAAATCTACACACACACACGAAATGTACTTATTGCAGTCAGAGGCATTCAAACTCACGCAAGGACACAATGTGCAATACACACAGCGTGCAGACTTCAGGGACGCACACCCCTGTGAACACCCGACACGCACACACTCGCACACAACATGTCAATGAGGACAGCGCGACCTGTGAGAGCTAAGAACTACACACCACTTTCCTGTAATAACTAGTGCAACATCTAATCCTATTTCCATTAGGTGTCGACTCCAGAAGGGTGTGCGTGTGTGTGTGTGTGTTTGTGTGTGTGTAGTTTCTTTAATCTTGTGTGTCTAGGTGTGTGTGAAGACTGAGATAGTGTCCGTATGAGGATGCACGCTTAAGGGTGAGTTGGCAGTTAAAGGTGTGTGAGCGTGCGTGCGTGTTTGTGATTGTGCGTGTGCATGTGAATGTGAATGTGTCCAGTCCTTAATTCTCTTTCTGTGCTGTGGAGTGCTGAATCAGCCAAGCCCTGATAGACCCGCTCAGCCTTGGCCAGTACTCGGGCAATCACAGTACACACACACGCACGCACGCACGCGCGCACGCGCGCACACACATTCTTGCATGCTGAGTCATACATAAGGGCACACATGTATGCACACCTATGCTGAAAATCAAGTAGAAGCTGAAACTCAGTCTCGCAGAAATACATTTAGATATACATATTCAATCAAATGTACCTGCAGACATAATGAACTCCACCGTAGGCACACACACACACACACACACACACACACACACACACACACACACATGCATCCTGCAGCACAATTTAATGTATGGTTTTGGTCCCAAGTCCCTGTACTGTATGTACCCTGCTAATAAAGAGTCAAGATTAGAATTTCTGCATCTTAAATTTGCAATTTAAATTCCCTGCGGCATTCTTGAAGTAATTCTTTATAGTGTGGCTACAGCAATGACATGTCTAGGGTACTCAGGCTGAAAATGCTTATATCATCCAGGAGAGGAAGTGCTTTTGTGGGCCTGTGGTTATTCAGAATGCTCATCATACCGCAGCTCTGCAGACTGAAGAGCTCTAACTGTGCGAGCACCGGGAATGACAGAAGTGGCTTCAAAGTTCAGCGCCCACCGTGTCGAGTGTTGTCCTTCTGGAGACGCAGGCAGGACATCATTAGCTGCATTCAAGGGTTTGATTTGATTAGCTAAATCACAAATGGAAAATCTTGGAAGACGTCAGTTTAGTGGGGTCAAAGGGAAAGTTAATAGAATACTTGTCTTTTCATATTGATATCATCATTTCAGTGGAGCAGACTTTTGGTGAGTGTTGAGACTCACATGTAACTCCTTATAGTTTGCAGCAGTTGACAGTATGAGCATGAAATTATTTGTCACCTTCAGTTTAAAAAGAACATATGTGTGGGAATATTGACATTGATTTTGTCAAACTTATTTATACTGTTGGTCATGTTGGTTAGTTACAGACTTACTTAGACTATTTAGAATTATTTGTGAAAGACAATAGTGTTCTTCTGGCCTCACAGGGCTGCACATTCTTCCACTCAGCTCCCCCTCTTCTTTTCTTCTCTCCGCGGGAGCAACGCCGGTGAGGTCCCGTCAGCCTATTATCCAATCAGTGCACTCGCTGTTGGGTGTATCACCCACTATGCACGCCTCGTCATATCACTCACTCACCTTCACAGTCAATTTATCACACATGCCTTTAATATCCTCTCTCCTTCCAACTCTCCTCCCAGATCCCATCACAATAACCTCTTCATTCTCCTCTGTAGTATCGAGTACAATGATGGGCCTGTAGTGCCCAGAATTCCCGCACAATTCACCTCTGCCTTTAAAGCTGCTCCAACTTTACACTGAAATGCAAGAGATTTACACATAGAAAGAGAGTGTAATATCTCCACATTGCTATTATTACACACACACAATCACCATAAATGGCAAACTTTTCTGTAGATAATTCACTCCTAATTATAAACAGTCTAGACCTGTTATTGAATTGTGATTTAAAACTCACTGCAGTGGCCTGGGGGTGTCATTTTAATTTTCAACTTCAGGAAAGACATCTACTGGGGACTCGAGTCACTATAGATAATTGTGTTTTACTGATGAACACGATCAAACAGAGAGAAGAACAAGAGCAGACTGAAAGGAAACATTTGCAGAGAATTCTCCTTAATATTTGCTCTTGTTATGTACCACATATATCGGAAAAAAGTTTGAGTTATGAATTTTATTTTCCTGGCCCAGTTTTTGAGCCTTGATTTTACTGTAGTTTGTCATTGTTGCCTGTTGTAATAAACATGTTGCGTAGTAGTATATGCGCATATTTTAAATGGTGTTTTATATGTGGACTTTGTTGTGGTTATGTGTCATTTAGCTTTTACTCTGATTATAAGAGATAGAATAGCTGTTAGTAATGACAGGTTATAGTGCTGTTTGGCAGCCTTTGGTTCGTAAGCCAGTAAAACTTTTAATTAAAACTAACTTTTTTTTTTTTAAGTTGCATGTTTTTGTTGAGCGACATACTTTGCAGTCTGAGTGGCCAGGGAACTATGTTTTGTCATTTCAAACAAGTCAAACAAGTCACTTTACCGACCCATTCATTTGGATCAAGTGTGTCGGGGCAAGAAAACATCTAAAACCTTCAGGGCAGGGGGCCCGAGGACAAGGACTTAAAAACACTGATCTGATATTATGATGGCTTGTGCATGTGTGTATACTTGGGTAAGTGTGTAATTTTTCATCACAGGGGAAAACAAGCATAAACTGCAGATTCTCAGCATTTTCTCTGCAATGTGTCTGCCTCCTAATTCAGATTCCTGCAGAGACCCTACGTATGTGTGTGTGTTATAAATCAGCCTCAGTTGAATGTTTGCTTGAGGAAACATCTTGTACGTGTGAAGCTATTATGTGGTCTGCTTGTGTGTGTGTGTGTGTGTGTGTGTGTGTGTGTGTGTGTGCGTGTGTGTGAATATGTGTGTGTGTGTCTTCAGCCTTAATTTGATGTCTAAATAAGTGGTTCCTGCCCTCAGGGGTTTCCTGGCAATATATCACAGTGGCAACAATGGAACTGCCGTTGTCATCGTCCCCGAGGACCAGCCGCTTGCTCGCTCATGCGCGGCCTTGTGGGAAATGCAGACCTGGCGAACAACGCGGCGACACTAAATGATGCATGCACACACACACACACACACACACACGCGTGCGCGCACACACACACACACGCAAACACAGGCTGCATATTCTCTGATATGTGCTCACATAGAACCTGCAACCTGCTAATTTATTTCTCTTTTCTCCTGATATGTTCACTCTTTTTTCTTTCTTGCACTTTTTTTGCCCCCTCTCTATTTCTTTACATCTTCCTCACCGTTTTCTCTGTCACACTTGCCTCTTCCCAAGGTGAGATGTTTGACAGTTGCTTTAAGCAAATTGGTTCATAGTGAAGTGTCCAAAACAGCACAAAGGGTATATCGAGAAGACCTTGGAGAGATCCACTTAGTGAGGAGAGACAGACAGAAAGGGGAAACAAGGAAGAAAAACAGAGGACTACAGTGGTCTGTAGAATGAAAAACTGGGCCGCAAGATGGACAGTCTGTAGTGGTATGGAAACTATAAAGGTTAAAGACAAATACAGTGTATTGCAAAGTAAAAATTAGAGCACTGACAAGTGGATTCACAAAGGTATGTAGTGGTGAGCAGCGTTGTCCTACCAATGAATAAGCTTGTTACAATAGTAGCACCCGGTAGAAGAGGCTTATGACAAGAAAAGACAATCACTGTCTAAGCACTTATCGTTTAACAAAAATGTGTCTAAAGAGCAATTCAACAGTTGTATTCAGCATTTGTTGACAGTGGATTTACTTTACTTTCAATGTGTCAGGGAGCTTCATTCAGTCTGTGGGAGTGATGGAACAACGAGCAGCTGTTAGATGAAGAGCTGCAGGCAACAGGCTGCACAGCTCCCACTGCTCAGTGAGGTAACCAACTACTCTTTCCTCATTAAGGTTGTCGGGTTCCCTGTTAGTATTGGTTTCAATCTGCTTGCCATATAAGCATATGACTCTGCTGCTGGTGCTGCTGCTACATGGAGAGGACACTTTCAGTTTATAGATGTCACCTCTGTTGTCTGACAGAGTATTGATTAAAAATAAAACAGTGATCGAGTAATGCAATCCACGTATGCCCAACCATGCCTGAACACCGGTAACACTGACTACCACGGCAAGCTCAAACCAATACACTGGACAAACGTATAAAGATTGTTTCCACCAGCTGTTTGAAAGTCAGTGTAGAAATTGGAATTACGCAGGGCACAAGGAAGGGAGAAGTGTTTTTGAAGCAACTTTATAGCCAAGGGATGATTGGAGGTGAGTGAATTGAAAGTAAAGCTGTTTATCTATAGTTGTGTCTCCATCGAGTAACACAGAAGCGATGTCAGTCATAATTCTGGTCTCAATGTCTCGGGCCTTGTTGGTCACATATTTTACTTATAGGCCTTTGTTCAGGTAAAGTAAGCAAGGTCGCAGAGAGCACTTAATCTCACTGTAAGATGCACTGAAGATAGGATGTCGTTCTGAAGGAATGACCAACCTTGTAATGGGTCTGTCTCACATTTTCACGCTTGCGATATCCTGAAAACCTGCTTTAATCAAATCAAAGCTATATTCTAATGACAGTGCTTGCACCATTTGCATGATGACAAGCTGGTTTACAACCATTTATTTGATAATCACAATTACGAGGCGTGATAATTATGTCACTGTGGATGCTGGTGAACGATAATAATGAATGAGCAAGTGCGATCTGTAGCATTCACTCCGACAGCTTGCGTAGCTGAATCCACTGTGTTTCATTTAATATATTTGCATATCATTTGCAATAGATTTCTCTCGTCGTAATGGTAATAGAAATCTGCATGATGGAGACTAAACAAACAAACAGGCAGTATTCCCGCAGGCAGCATTAGGAATTAAGCATTATATTCCCAGTGTGGATTTAATTGAGCAGTACTTAAAAAGCAATGCTTAACGCGACGATTGTGATGGGAAGCTAGTCAGCTGTCCATGTGATCAACCAGTGTCTCATTTGTGAGACGAGGCATTTTGTGCTGTGTGTTCATGAGACCGATTCCTGAATACAAGATAATTAAAGTTATAATCAATCATTGTTAACTGGAGGTCAGGTTACAGGATGTCTGACTTGTTGCATGTTTCTCACACTTTTCTGATAATGCCAGACGGATAAACAGACAAACAAATGAGAAGATTATGCAGTTTTTGAAATACGATTTTTATAAAGTAAATGTGGTAAACACACAGCACCACACGGCTCTGTTGCAGACTAAACTTGCAATTAGTCATTGTTAGCAGAGGTCAGGCTCTCAGTCTAAATTAGCCGAGCGACTAAGTTGTCATCTCTCATCGTCTCTCTCTCGCTCTCTCTCTCTGTTTGTGTCAGTTTCTAAACTCTCAGCTCAATTCGCCCTCCAAAACAAACCTTCTTCTAGCCGTGTAGTCAATTAGTGCACTAGGAAATCAATTAAGCCCACGGCTAAACGAGCTATAAATAGAAAGCTGACAAACAATAGGGCCTCATATATCATGACGAGGGCTGATGTTTTTAATTGGAGCAACATTTAACATGTGTAATTACGAAGACATAATGAAGAGATATTACTGCAAAGTAGTTCTATCTGTCATTGAGCTCCTTGGGTCTTTGGAGTGTGTGTGTTAAAGTTAAAGTTATACCAGCTTTAGATGAAAAGTAGAACGCATGTGAAGGTATTAAAATAACACTTGCACCATAGTGATTTAAACCTCAGGGTGTTAATGTTGAGTAAGCCTTCAGATATATATCCAGTGCAATTGAATGGCTTGTAGTTAGAGGCACAGATCAATATTTGAAATTGGTTTATATATATTGTACTTTTTTTATTGACATGTTTTGAGTTTATGGAAGCTCGAGTTCATTGAGCTCGACTGTGAGAGGTGTGTTGTTGTGCAGACAGGATATGTGACAGCATTTTGCTTTCTCTATGGATTTTAACAGGAGATCAACACGATGTGCCGGTGTCCAGTGTCTGATTGTGCACCAGAACTCACTGCAGTGTTCTACTCTGCAGTTCTGCCCCGTGCAGCTGCTGTGTGTTGTGTTGTAGCGGCTGACTGATTGAGAGAGGGAGAGACTGGTAGGGATGGAAGAGCAAAGCGAGAAAAAAAGAGCAAAGACACGGAGCGGGTGGCGATAGCGGTGTAAATATGTCAGTGTGGCCGAGCTGGGAAGCAGGGGAGTTGACCTTGGTCATAGTTTAAGACCTGTCTGTTATCGAGCCAGCTAGCAGCTCTGAGAGCAATTTGTCTGCACACCGACATGTCTTTCTCTTTCCTTCCCTTTCATTGTGTCTCTTTCTGCCTTTTTGTCTCCTTGGTCCTCCTTTTATCTCTCTAATTCCCCTTCCCTCTTTTATCACTCACTTCAGAATTCAATTCAAAATCCTTGTTATCACTTTGAAAGCTTTGCATGGTCAAGCTCCCTCTTACATTACAGAGTTACTGCAGCCCAGGGCCTGTTAGTTGTACCTCGCTCCAGACTTAAAATCAAAGGCACTTGATTTTATGCTTTTGAAGTTTTGGGCTCTCACACTTTGCAAATCACTCCCACAGGAGCTGATGTGTGTGGACACCTTGAAAGAGCGGCTGCACACCCACCTGGTTAGACTTTCCTGTGTTGAGGCTTTTGGTCACTTATTTAGTATGTCTCCAGCTTGCAGTACTTGGTTTACTTTGTCCTTACCTTGCCTCTCATATTATTCCTATCCATATGTCCACCTGTGAAGACATGCATGCCTTATCATGCCATTGACATTAACATGTACACACTTACTGATTATATCTTTTATATTTTGCCTACTTGCCTTACGTGTGTTGTTACAGGCCATATCTGTGCACTATACGCCTGCATAACTACATACTCTAGCTATATGCTTTTCTTGTAATCAAGCCTACCTGTCGATTAACAGTGGATCTGAGGGAAATATTTTGTACATCATACCTGTACTTTAGCCATCAATTCCTCCAAATCCACTGTTGATTTAACCTGGTCCAAATTTTTGGTTGAAACAGGTTTGTGGCAGTTTTGTCTGAAACCAGGAATGAGAGGACCGGAGCGTAGTTAATGGAGTTGCTCCTTGGCCAAGTTTTTCAGACTACAGAGCAGCGAGCAGCCTCACCAGGGCAGCTATCGCTGTACCTTTGAGCATTGACTTAATTAGCAGCTGAGCTCCCAGAGTCATTATCAAGGTGTAAAGAGAGCTTTCACACTCCCTCTCCCTGCAGAATCTCGTCAGTTTGTCCAGGATTTGTGTCGGCTGCCCCTCTGGTCACGATCGTGCCGCTAACTCGGCCGCCTCCTAAATATCATTTCTTACTTAAGAGTCAAAGAATACTGCTGCCTCTCAGCCCCGGTCCTCACAAGGGCATAATAGATTAAAGAAACAGCCAGTCAGTAATTGAATAGCAACATTATAATGAGAATACATGTGAATATAGATTTTATTTTGGCATGAAGGCTCTGTTTCATATCACTCCCTGCGAAAGCTAATTTAAAGACAGCAAAAAGCGGGAGTGGGGAGAGATCAATGCAGGCCCCGAGGGGGAACCGAGAGGAAACAGCAGCATTTTAAATAGACCGCTCAGCTGGTGATTGTGATATGGAAACTAAGCTGACACATCAGCTGATCCAGAGCACTCCAATTGTCTAATTTAAGTAGCTTGAGTTTATGATATGTATGCGCATTCCTTTCAGCTGGTAGAGGTGAGCAAATTAGCTCTTGAGTTTATATGGTAGCAGATTAAATCCATGATTTTATACAAATTAGGATGTGGGTGGGTCAAAAAAGTGAAGTTGTTTGCAAGATTTTGTGAGCACTGGATGTCAATATGTGTTGATGTTTTATATTATGAACAGTAAACAGTGCCTGTGACATTCAGCAGTTGTTTCCTGACGTCTCTTCCTGTGTCTGATTATGGTTAGCCAGAAGTAAAGTTAAGTAAAGCCAGAAACTTGAATCACCAAATATGCCTCTTTGTCTTGCCTCTATGTGTTTGTTTCGTTGGAGTAACTTTATTCTTCAGCAATAAAGGTCCCTCTAGTTGTTACGGTAACACGGACAAAAGTCCTGATGGTCTACTCACTGGATGTTGGATGGACATTATGGAGGACCAGGTTTAAACCGCTGGCTTCATGTCTGTCTTCTGTTTTGGAGCTGGCAAAGTTAGCTGTAGTTCCACCCTGTTTCAGGATTAAGGTTCTTCTCACATGTAGGCAGAAAAAGATTTTTTATTTTTATTAAATACCATCCATTTGTTATCACTGAGAACGTGCAGCACACATCAGGCTTTAGCAGTGCGTCACAGACTCCTACACTGTTATTTAGACAGAAACTTCTTACAGTGCGTTTCTATCGGAGCCAGATATTTATAAATGTACAGTCTGCTGGTGTGTCTGCACTGGCTTCAGCCTCTGATCACGGTAGCTGCCACTTGCCTAGCAATGGCTGCATGAATCTTTTACACTGAACGTGTTCCATATAATGATGTACGAGCCCGTTTGTAGCACTTTGCACTATCTATTGATCGTGTTACCTTTCATTGCTGCACTGAAGTTTGCGTAATATTGTAAATGTCGGGGCTGTTTTTCATTTTACATATTTCACTCCGCTGGCCGGACCGCGTGGCAATAAAATGAACATGAAGAGGGATTGAATCTCTTTCCACATCTGTCATCCACATCCAGGTTCTGTGCTTATAACCATGCAATCGCCTGTGCATTTATATTCAGGAGCAGCGGCACGCTAGGCGCATGCACGCCTGTGTGTTCATGTAAATACATATCTGTATTTTTGCACATGTGTATATGTGTGGCTATATTGTGTGTGGGCAGTAAGTGCACATCGTGTGTTTGGATGTAGCGAGCGTTTGCGTGTGTGAGAGGGGCCAGGATTAATGCCTTGCTGTCACCGGGCCCAAGATGATGAAGTAGTCAAACCACAGGAAGATGGAAAGAAAAAAAAAAGTCAGAGGGAGAGAAAACGTATATAGATAAAAAAAAGTGATGAAAAGATAAGGGAGAAGATGTTTTCCTTCTTTCACAGAAAGACCTCAGTTGACCATGAACAATCTCTCCACCAGGGGTATAGCACAATTATTTATTTATTTTAACCAGTACGATGAAAAAACAAACCGTGTTTGGGATACAATGAGCTGCACTTCTGAATCGCCAAACAAAGAAGAAAAAGAAAAAAAAGCATAAAACAAAAGATATTTAGAGATCAGATACACAAACACTAATATAAGGAGAGATGGAATAATGGAGCCAAGGAACTCATGGGAAAAATGCCAATTTGAAAGAAGATATGGATGATTTATCCATTCAGAGCGTTGGAGTTGGGTAATTTGCCAGAATATATGTACTGGTTTGATTAAAACTAATGCCAAGTTACATATATAGCCATAACTTGGACATTCTATGACTGTCCTAGATTAATAATAGTGTCACCAACCTCTAAATAAACACCCTGCTTTGAAGCTCCCATAAGCTCCGTTTGGGTCTCTGATCTCCCCCTGAGGCAGCAGTGCTAACGACAGTAGGGATAAAACATTACATATATTTAGTATACATGCACTCTATATTGGCTCTGTGTCACTCCCAAATGTATAACCATCGCCATAATTGTTGACATTAACCCCGACTGAGTTAAGTCCTCTGCTGAAGGTGTGTGATGTGGAAATGACTTAGTTGTAAGAGAAAGTGAGCAAAGAAATGGCGGAGCAGCAGAGGCTGTCATGAGGTCCAAGTCACTGCTGGCTAATGAGAGAGAAAGTGTGAGTGTCAGTCTGTGAACATGGCTTGGAGAGTGTGCGTGTGTGTGTGTGTGTGTGTCAGCATGTGTGTGTGTCGGGGAGAGAGAGATAGTCAGAGAGGGATAAAGAGCGAGCGGAGTCAACAGTTACAGGAAGCGTATCATCGGTACAGCTGGTGAACCTCTGGGTTGCCGGCAGAAGCTCCAATCAGACCAGCTGAAGCCACCCCACTTCCTGATGCGAGTCCAGATTAAAACCCCCAGGAGTGACCTCAGCTGTCATTGAGACGCGCGCACGCGCACGCTCTCACACACAAACACACACACACACGCACATGCACACACACACACACACACCCTCCACAGAGACACACCTTGGCATGCATGTACACGTACACAGACTTTGATGCTAATTAAAGTCCACACAAACATGACACCCACACATATGACACGTGCGCAGGTGCTAAAATGTATGCGACCAAAAAGCAAATTATAGGCACATTACATCTGCCGTACAATTTGTCCATACACACACGTGAATAAGCACACACGGGCTTGGAGATGGCGCGCACATGCGCACACTCCAAGGTGTTAATTAAACATTGTGACAGGTGATGTCACTTCCCCATTCCAACTCTGACAGAATACCCATCCTAATGCCCACTGCGTCCGCCAGCTGCCTCGTCTGTCGCTGTCGTACACACATACGGACACACAAATTACACTCAAAATAACCCAAAAACTACATCTTTTTATAACAATTTGATGAATTTCATTGTGTACAGCTTTTGCACACTTTAAAGGTCCCATATTATGAAAAACACTTTTTCTCTGGTCTCTACATGTTAAAACTTTTCCTCCCTGAGCCTGCCAACTCCCAGAATGAGGAAAACAAGTGATTCCTGCATGGTCTCTGCAGCCCACCCACTGGTTAAACAGCTCCTACAGGCTGTTCAGATTCAGCTCCTGTCGTTACGTAACTAAAGGAGTCATTATCATAGGTCGACCTCCTCTGCACGGTGAGAGGAGATATCCGAGAGGGGGGCGTTCATCCCGGAGATGAAGTTTGGTGTGTCCAGCGGTGAGGTAGCAGTGTTTAGTAATCGCTCAGAGTTATAAACGCAATTTGCTCTGTTGTTGGTTGTAAAAATCAACATCAGTATATATTCTGTCCCAGCTACAGAAGAACAGAAGAGACAGTGGCTGCGTTTCATTTTTAACGACAACGTGCCGGCTATGGTTTGTGTAAGTTTGTGTGTGTGTGCTAAACACTTCACATCGGACTGCTTCGGTAACGAGGGTCAGTACAAAGCTGGCTTTGCCTCGACACTGACCCTCGTAAAAGGATCAGTACCAACCATACTGGACTCAGCAGCTGCACCTGAGCCACAGGTAAGTTTCGCTGCGGTTTGATAGTATTTACAGTTGCCTACGAGTATGGTGAAGTCAGCTGGAAACTGGCTAACTAGTTAGCTACGCTTCGGTCTGCTATGCAATGCCGTTTGAAGCGAGTTTAATGTTAATAATATTACAATG
>OMLP01018071.1:0-15142 GCA_900302685.1 Spondyliosoma cantharus | reverse complement strand
TAAAACTTGGGAAAAAACACTTGGTATTGTGGTATATTGTTAAAAGGAGGAACTGTGTAAGCAGATAAAAGTCCGGTGAACCACCGAAGCGACCCTGGGAACATCTTGTGTTGTTTTGTTACTTTCTTTTCTCGGCTGGGTTTTTTGGATACCCCGAGATTCTGGCCCTGGATTCGGAGTGATTCTCTCCCTGACGAGGGAGATGGCGAGCTACCCCTGTGAGCATCTGGATTAAGGAGGGGCCTTCCCATTCGTCATCTTCTGTCCTGTCAGTGTGGTAGGACTGTGGGGAAGGACTTCCAAGGACGATCGAACTGAACTATTTTGATTTTTGGGAAGACATTTTATTTTATTTTATTTAGGGTGCACCCAGGTAAAAGACTTTTTCGAAAAGAGAACAAAACTAACTGCCGGCAGTATTTGTTGAAGTTGTTATTTTTTCTATGTGTGTTTAATACAGTGTTTTGCTTAAACTTACTGCTCTGTTCCTTTTACTCATTGTGGTGTCCAGTCTCTTCTTATTACTTTGCCTGCGAACCTAGTGTGTACCCATCAGGTCAGGTGGGTTACACTTTGCACAAACTACTATGACGCTCTACATTACTTACCCCTCATCAATGGCGGAGGGGTGGGTAGGTGGGGGGGTTCAAATGGTTCTCTATGTAAGTGGAGAACCACTAATTATTAGTTGTATTCTAACAGCAGTCCAGGCCATCAACAAAATGCAGCAATATATACAACTGTTGCATTTGTACAGTCGCCCTTAAGCCTTATATGCCTATGACTGGAATCGAATCTCAATTTGTTCCTTGTTAGATCCTCATGTTGGCCCATTTTGCTGGCCATTATTCATATGTGTGTGTATATAGCTTGATTAGACTATAATAAAAACAGCTGTTTTTCAAATTATGTCTGTGTATTCCTGATACACCGAGAGAATGAGCTCATAGTGATCACTACAAGCTGAGCTGCATCTCTCAAGTCCTCTCAGCACAGTACGCAGTACAGGTGTCTTTAGATTGTGCTACATTTGTATAGTTTAAGCATCTTTGTTACACGAGTAAGAAAAAAAAGCTAGATACACTGAATATTATTTGATCTTTTCCTCCATTACCTGCATTCCAAATATTGTGGAGGTGTGTGGTTTAGGCCCCTATATTTTCTAGTGAGACGTTGCCACCCCAAAATGTTCACATAACCATCCTGGCCACCCCACAGAAAATGTCCTGGTTCGGCCACTGACCCTCGTGCATCAGTTCTACACATGTTACGCACAAAGTCGACTTTTGGTTAGACTTTCAAAATAAATCGTGCTATCATTAAACACACCAAGACATATTGTGACTTTTATGACTGCTATTGATGTTGTCAAACGGTTGGTGTTTGGTTAGGTTTAGGCTCAAGAAATACTTGGCTAGTCTAAGAAAACATCCTGCTTTGTGTCAAAAAACACTTTCAGTCACATTCCTTATGTGATTTACATTAGTTCACTTACTTATGGAACTTAACTTGAAAGCAAATCAACGTTAGAGCCTGATCAACCGCAGAACACAAACCTAGCCACCATGACCGCCGCTGACTCTGAGTTTTCTTCCTCTTTGTCGGTTGAACAGATACAGATGATGTTGTATTCACTCACCGTCCCCAGTAAATAGCTTTACTTACTGTATAACAAATTGAACACAGCTTACATTTACTATTTTCTGTGGAAAGGGGCCAAAGTGTAAGTGCAATAATACCCTCTATGTCTACTGATGTAGATTATAATGGACTCAGTGGAGGAAATACCAGAAACTGGGTGTTTTTCCTGCCATGTCTATTATTTTGTGCATTATATCGTTATCTCTCACGCTCATACGTCGTGGAGTTTTTCACATGAAGACAGACGCAGACAAACAAACACAAGTCCCCAGCCGTTACATAATGTTTCCCTTGTCAAAAGATTTGGTAAGCAAATCTATCACACAAGTGACTGATTCAGTTAGTCAGCCCAGACTGGCAGACGTTACACAATGAGCTCTGGGCTTTCTACTCTACAACGCCTTTTCATTATTTACCACCACTGTGCAACTGAGCAGTCCAACATTAGGCATCTCTAACACTGTTACGTGTCAATTTGAAGTGACAGCGTAAAATAATCGAGATCTGATTCCGTGTGTTATTGTGTGAGAAAGCGAGAGACGCAGAGAAAATGCATGTATTTGTAAGCAGTTGCGCCTCGGGGATGTCGGGAAGCGGTGCGATATCCTCGCAAACAGACATCTGCATGTGTGGGTCTGTGTGCAAATTAAGTCCCTGCATTGGAACCCACGTATGTCTGTAATCTAATGAATTCATCTGCGTTGGCATTTGCTCATTTCTGTGTGTTTCTGTCCACGAAGCTGCTGCTGCTGTTTGACAGCACTGACGCGCTGAGAATTTCAAAACGAGACCTTATTGTAGAGGCAGGTCACACGCTAGACCTCTCGCCGTCCTTGGAGAGAGAGCTCGGCCCACTGTATTCTGTTTATAATGCTTTACCTTCAGGATATTACCTGCAAACTTAATGAATTTGAAAGTTTAAATTGTTTGAACAGTTGATGCTTCGCTGGCTGCTAATTCACCCTTCCTGTGGTGTTGTACTTTACTTTTTTTCTGCTTTTTAAGACTGATTGACTTATTGGTGTGTAATTCCAGGTACAGCTCCAGGTGTGAATCATGAATGTAAATAAGCAAAACGAAGCGTTTCCTATATTTCAGCCTTTTCCTCCGTTTCTTTCCATCCTATTTCTTTTTGTCAGCGGTGCAGTCCACCACGCACGCCGCTGGCAGGGGTAAGCAAACAGCACCTGTCCCCGCCGCACATACAGTAGATATGCACACCATCTGTCCATCATCTCTAATTAACTAAAGAGGAGCGAGCCAGAACACCGCGGATCCATAACAAATCCCAAATTATGCTATAGTGTGATTACACGTCCTATGTGCCCAGTTACATGTTCGTCTGAGTCAGCATGACAGAGTGACTGCACAGAGCATTTGATGTTTTGTTAGTCACCAATGGATACGTGATGAGTACTAATGTAAAGTGCACGCTCAGTAGCTGGATTTATTCTTTGTTGCACAGTGCCTCTACCTTCAGGAACCCCTTCTGGGAGCCAGTATCTCTGGAGGCTTTATTGTCTCTCGCATATATTCATCTCACAATGAAGCGCTGGCTCTAAAATCTGGCCACGCCACATCACATTATCCATGGAGATGAAGCCCCAGTTCCTCCTGCTTTGGATAAATTCCGTATAATTGCCTTCTCTTTTACCTTGGCACCGGAGCCTGGATTGGTAATAGCTACATGTAAACAGAGTCGCTGCTTTTCTTTCTTTGGAAGGATAAAGAAATAGATGATTGCATGTTTAGATTTCTCCCCTAAAAAAGTAGTTCCCATGGAGTTGTAAGAAGGGTTCTCGGTATAAAGAGAGAGTTTCTTTAAAACCTTCCCCCAACCAAAAACCAAACAGTCTAAGAAAACAACAACACTCAGTATTACTGCGTCGCGTGCTGCACACAGTAAAACAGGAAACTACACATATATCACCAATGCAATTGATAAAACTGATTTTCAGCATCTTACTGATATAACTTAAAATATGCATCTTTTTTTTCTTTACCTGACCTAGCAAATGTTAGCTTCTCTGGCATTTTCTGGTATTTGAACAGGCTTGAACCGTGCGTCAAGATGGCGGTGACGCATCATGAGAAACGGACCCGACTTCTCACTTGATTTATAGCCTCAGTCTGCAGTTTTATAATGAGATTATGGTCTCAATTGCTAGTTCCATGTCTTCTTTAACATAGTGTGATGTTCATTTTGTGAACTACTTCCCTATTTAGAGGTAAATATAGTTGATAAATTAAGGTATTTTTTAGGTTCTGGCTAACTTGATATTGACAGGTTCTCAGTCAGATCCAGTTCCACCCTCCCGTTTAAATATGGTCACTTTTGGCTCCATAAAAACAAAATGCCAAAAGCTATAAAACCAGACATAAGGCTTCACAATGGTAGTCCCAACCAATGGTTGATGTCCAGGTGGATTTACCCTTTGGTGTACCTACCTACCGTACACATTTTAACCCCCTTTGAAAGTGTTTTCATTTTAGATAGAATCAACCTGGAACTTTAAAAGTCAGCTAGAGACATCATTTTCAGCCAACTCAGACTTAAAGAGGTCATATTATACACATTTCCAGGTTCATACTTTTATTTGCGGTCCTAGTAGACTGGGTTTACACATTTTAATTTTCAATAAAGTGGTCTACTATGATTTTGATACAGCATTTTCAGCCAACCAAATCAATAGCCATTGGCTAGAAATGTAAATACTGCTTTTCTTCACTTTTAAATGGAATTTAAGAAACACTCAGTCCAAAACTTACAGGTAACAGTCTTTATCACTATACATTGTATAAACGGCGAGCTAGAAAGAAAAATGCCAGTCAGGTCGAACAACAACGACAGAGTCAATTCCAAATGCTACGGAAAAACACAAACAGTTGCCAAATGGTATGCACGCCTCAGGATCGCCTTTGAATACCACTAAATATGTGGAGCCAATTCTGTACTTACTTTCAGGCCAATTATACTTTAAACCTGAGCATTCACTGAAATGTAAAACACTTTAGATAAAAGCATCTGCCAAGTCACATATGTAATTTGTTTAGCATAATAATCACAGTGGTATTTACTA
The DNA here is from genome assembly GCA_900302685.1 of Spondyliosoma cantharus. NCBI lineage: Eukaryota > Metazoa > Chordata > Actinopteri > Spariformes > Sparidae > Spondyliosoma > Spondyliosoma cantharus. The sequence continues at coordinate 10,421 of OMLP01018071.1, read as the reverse complement.
AAATGTCAAACGCAGTGCCTCGTGGCCAACAAATTAAAAAGAAGAAGAAAACAAAAAGGGGGATAGTTGTTGTTTTTCTTCTTTTCACATAGAGATTGGAATTTCACAGTTGAAAAGCAGAAGCTTGAAAGGGCAACTTGCACTCAGCGCTGCTCACATCCGCCGTACTTACCGCATATAAAAATGGAGGTTGTTGAGCGGCCATCGGCTACATCCACCGGATCTCATGCAACACGTTATCCTCTGTGGGTTTTTTTTGGCGGTGCAGAGAGGAGAACATGCTCAGTTTCCCTGTGTGTGTGTGTCCCCCACACCCCACACACCCCACACAGGAAATAAAAGGTTGCTTACAGTTCAGGTATAAACCCTTCTTTACCCCTCCTTCAACTCACAAGAAACCAATTACTTCAAATGCTGCTTCAGCAACAAACCTAATAATGGAAGCGCTCCTTCACTACATGTGCGCGCAGCCTCACCTGCGTGTGTGCATCTGTCATTTCGTATTAAGCCCGGCAGTGATCATTTTCAGTAAACAAAGATGAAATTGTTATTGTTCCCCAGCTAAGAAATGTCTAAGTCCATATCCTTGGATGTTTGTTTGTAGCCATAAAATGTGTGAAGACTCAAGTGTGTGTGTGTGTGTGTGTGTGTGTATTTCCCAGGGGACCTCCACAGGCTCTAATTGCAATAGCGCGCTACTCGCTGCGGTTACCATCGGTTGCAATCTGTCAGAGCCCTCGTTTGCATCGGTGTACGTAGGCATCACACCACATACGCTCTGAGGCGGCGTGAAGCGCACCTCATCTGACACGACAGGAGTTCGAGCTCTCACTAAAACCCGACGATGGTTTATTTGCTGTGTTTGCTCTGTTTTTATAATAGGGATATTTACCTGCGTGTGGGCACCTTCACAGCGCTTTTATCCCACGGTGATTGCATCTCGATCAATATGACATTATAACAACGGTCAGGCTCGGTGTATTCTTCTGCTCAGCGGCGCACACACACACAAGTATGCTGAAAAAGGAAGCATTAGCAGGCTCACGGTGTATGTCCTTGACAGTAGAGGCTTCTTGACTGAGGGATCGGGATCATTATGCAATATTTCTCTCAAAGGGGCGCTTCTGTTTCCACTTCCTTAGCTTAAACAGCAGCAGCACGCTATTCTGCAACCCTGCTATCTGCCCTGAATGATCTGAAAGGAGCACGGGATTTCAGTATGGTTACATCTGTCTTTTCAAATAGACCCAGCGCATACCAAAAGGTGCATTAGAGGCTGAGCATTGTTTCTCTTCTTTGATTCTCATGTATTCCTGACCACACCCACAGGTGATATCAGAGTATATTGAATACACTGGGAGTGAATTTGTACATTAGGAAACTGACTATTTTGCAGGTGTTCAGTGATGCTTCACTGAGACTCTCATTTTGGCCTTAAAGGAGCCCTGTGGAATTTAACGAAAGCCGATTTTTTTAGTCGTGCAAGCAGCATGTGTCTAAGAAAGGCAATGTCTGATTTATAATTTCAGTAATCTCTGACTTTTCCTCTTGCACTAACATGAGGTCAGAGTTTAAAGTTCTATGACCAAATACCAGTTAAACGAGTGACATTCCCACAAGTCTCAGCTGGTGGAAATGTCCATTGTCGTTGCTAATTAGCAAATGTTAGCATGCTAACATGCAAACCTAACAACATTGTTGACACTCCTGGAGAGATTCCGTGCGATTGCTGTATCTGCTGCTGTCGTCTCTGGGGATCGATGTGCATAGTAATCCAGCTTCTACTACTACTGTGCTTATAGCAACTATTTGAGGATATTACATAGAGGACAGGTTGAGATAAGTTTCTACATTAGCATGCCGACATTAGCACATAACTGAAACTATCGCTGTGCAGCCTCACAGAGCCACTAGCAGTGCTGTGTGAACTCATGGTCTCCTTAAAATATTTCACATCAAGGATTTTTTTATATATAATCTAGCTTTCAGGCTTCTCATTCATGCCTTCAAAGGGCACATAGCTACACATCTTTGGGCAGCAGTCAAACGGTGGAATAACATGAAACCAATGTCAACCAGTGTTAGTTATCAGGGATAATTTGAAAGCACAATAACAGCTCAGCCCTGGATGATTAAGGGTTCAACAGACTGACATTTTTTTATTGTGAGACACTACAGGAATGTTTGAAATCTATGAAATCCCTCTAGTCTACAGGAACACAACAGCAAGAGAAACCTCATGTGTACTGAATCCTCAATAATGTTTACCCTTAAGCTTGACCCATGGAGAGTTTTTGCAGGCACCGGAAAGATCGATCCAATCACTGATCCAGAGTTCACCTTAAAGTGGATAGTGTGTTGGAAATGGCACATTTAACCACAAGAATTGCACTGAACCAAGAGTTCTAACTCTGGCCTTTGTTGCTGCTGATGCAGCTCTCTTTGTCTTTTTGGGTTTTGTTTCCAGTTTGTTGTGAAGAGGCTTGTAACTCTGTAGTTATAAAGCTTTTGATGATTATCGTTGTTTCTTAAAATGACTACTTGCGAATACATTGCTGCGCGGTACTGAGTGTAACTGTTTTTCATGGTGAAAAGCAGGTTTCTACGCAATTTACATAATGTGAAAAACTGGATGTGTAAGCATCCGTGGATGTTGTCTACTTTTACGTGTGTGTGTGTGTGTGTGTGTGTGTGTAGGTGTGTGTAGAACATTTCACTTGCCCGCCACTCTGCCCGCCACAAGGTTAATGTATACACAGATAATGGAGATGATGTTCTGGAAAGCATCCTCACTTCTGTCGGGGAATCGCAACTACATTGCATTACAGACCTCATCAGCATGATGGAACAAGCTCCTTAACATCTCTTTACACCACGTACGTACCTACGCACGCACACACGCACACACACACCCACACTACTACCTCTTAACACATTGACAGCACTGTTCTTACACATTTACAGGCTTTCACACTGTGCACTCCATCACCCACGTTATCCATCACCCCACAGGTCCGATCCTATAGAACAGTTAATCTTTGCACCTTTTGAACCTCAAGTGCTGCATGGTCTAACTGTCGATGATATTAACTGCTTCAACGTCTAATGTCAAGTGAATGACACTTAGGCTCAGTCCGCCTACCCTTCTTTTTCATGTGCCCCTTTGGCCCCTCAGAACAGAGTTGCAGGAGGTAGCGATTGAACTCTCCCCCCTATGAAATGGGACAACCCTTCAAGACCCTCAATCGTCATCAGAGGTCATTGATTTGATTCATGTAAACAGTACACAACCTACCATTTCCAATATGCTGTCCTTAGCAGTGGTGATCTCTCTTGCGTTACCGTACCGATCCTAGTATCGTCACAATGCCACTTGCCATTTATCTGACAGAGACAAAAGGGAATGGACTCTCGCAATTTGTTCACAACTTGACACAATCGAAATTGATAAGAATCAATGAAAAAGAACACTGCTTCGTCACTTGACCGCTCAGGAAAGCTGTACCAAGCGCAGCGACTTTGCAGAAATAACACTGTTAGTTAGCTCACATTAACAAACCAGCAGATATTGTTTTATACTTGGTAAAAAAAAAAGGACCATAATACACTGAAATGTCAGAGAGTCTGAGTTTGAAGTGTGCCTCTGAGAGACCTCCATTTTGAGGGTCATGTAGCCCCAACACTCCACCCGACCTCTCTGTCCCAACAAGAATTGTGTCCAAATTGTGTGTCGCTCACTGTGTGTCTCAATAGTTATGGAATACGCAAAAAAACTGCTTTTCTTTGATAAGAAAAAACTAAAAAAAAAATGTTTCCAAATGAATGCTAATATGAAATACATTCAAAAGAAGTTCTGAAAGTTTGTCCTTGGATGACCACACACACAACTTCCCTCTTATTTTATCTAACTTAACCATGGTTTTGTTACTCCTTATTTGATGCAGGCTTATTTATGCGGTGAAGGACACTTGGCCATTCTTTACCATGGGCACGCCTTGGGCAGCATAATGGGTATGCCAGTGGGCATCGACGCCCCAAGCTGCCCCTGAGGTTCTGCCCTCCCCAGGGACAGACTGCATCAAATGGGCACGTATGAGCAGATGGAGAATATACGAGAAGGGAATGGGCGGGCAGAGAACGCTTGCACTGCAATTTCTACAAACGCATAGTCAGTGGTAAAGGAGGAAATTGCAAAGAAAGGGAGAAGCAGCGGCAGAGGAGAGATAGGAGGAGAATGAGGATATGAGAGAGAGAGTGAAAAGAATGGAGACCGAGTGGTCCTGCGCATCATCGGTTCTCATATTTTTAGGCTGTCTGCATGTATCAAGGCGTGGGCACTGATCACAATCGGATGGGCGCTCAACAAGAGGATCATATCCGTGGATGTAAGGGCCCCTGTCCATTCCCCTTCGACGCCCGGCCCCCATGCTCTCCCATCCATGATGAATCAGAATTGTCTCCTAACCAAAAGGAATGCTGCTCATTTTTCAAAGCCTTCACTGCAAAGTTTCAAGGGAATCCTCTCACGCTTGTTCCATATTAGATGACACTCTTAATCCAATTTGGTTGGAAATACGGTCCTTTGCTCTTCTGCATCCCCCTTATATTAATAATGTGTGTTATATGCTCTGTGTATGTGTGTGTGTGTGTGTGCCTGCAGGACTTTGCATTAGCTCGTGCAAATTTGTGTGGGCGCAGGCAGATATGTGTCATGTCTTTGCAGTGATTAGCTTTAGCTGGCCGGTCTCTCAGGACTTTTGCTACACTGTGTGTTCTGCTTGCCAAGCACGGTTAAGTCAAGCACTGTGCCACGGTGGGAAAAAAATGAGTTTTTCTCCACTGATTTGTTGTGAAAGGGGAGCAAACACACACCCTGGTATGGCTCTGCAGCGGCAGTCAAGGTGGATTGCCTTAGGGTGTTTCTCACTGCAGGGCAAAACCAAACTTTTACCCAAGGTCAGCTTTGGATCATTTACAGAAAGCAGATTAGATCGAATCTGGAAAATCTGCTGTGAAACAATTATTTATAAATCCAAATAGCAGCTGAGCTTTATCCAATCTCGTTACCTCATGTATGCACAATTTCTTGGCCTAGGTTAGGAATGGCCTACATGTACATAAAAAAAGTGCAAAATTACAGTATACACTGATAAACCACAACATTAAAATGACTGACAGGTAAGATGAATCGTCGATCATCTTGTTACAATGCAATCTTCTGCTGGGAAACCTTGTGTCCTGGCATTCATGCGGATGCCACTTGACACGGATCACCCACCCAAACACCAAGGCAAACCAAGTATATCCCCTCATGGCATCGGCATTCTCCGTTGGCAGCTGTCCCCCCCAACATGACAATGCGCCCTGTGACACCGCAGAAACTGCTCAGGAACATGGCAGAGCTCAAGGCGCTGAACCGGCCTCCAAATTCAAGGGGCACACCGTATCAAGCCTGATCCACAGAGGCCCTACATCGCAATCCACAAGATTCAGAGGATCCTCTGCCAATGTCCTGGTGCCAGACCCCAAAGGATTCCTTCAGAGGTCCTTTGTCCATGCCTCAACAGGCCTGATCAACATGGCGGCCATGGCTCTGATTTTTCTGGTGCATCCCGTGGACGCTCGATCAGACTGTAATGGGTAATTCGTTTTTTTCTTGAGTGCCATGTAAACGCACTGAGTGTTTGGATGATTGATACATGTCAGGTTGCGTCCACATGAATGACTGAGCGCAAGGTTTCCCAGCAGCACATTGCATTGTAGCAATCAATGGTATTCACGTCTCCTATCAGTAGTTTTAATGTTGTAGCTGATTGGTGTATAATGACTACACTGAGATGAGATCTACCTCCGGTGTCAATTACATTTTTTTTTAAACATTGGGGATAAAGTCTGGACACAACTCAATAAAAATACAGAACAAATGTCTACTCATTTAAAAAAATGAGAGGCAATTCAGCAAACCCAAACAAGAAAAAAAGTAACAAAACGAGACAGGAAACGTTCACAAGCTTTTATTATAGTCACTCAATCATCAATAGGGCAATCGTTAAAAAAGCCAACATCTTTCAACCGTTAGGTCTTTATCAGGGTTTCGAACAAAGGTATAGAGGTTTGTAGACCTTTCAATGCACATATTTTATCTTTAAATGATACCCTGGTATTAAACTTAGATACAGCCATAAAAGACGATTTAAACCTCATGCATTAAATGTCTTTCAGGGTATTAAAGAGACCCATTGTAGCCACAAGCTTCGTAATCCAAATTGTTTCCCAGCAAGAACTCAATTAATCCTGACCTTTTTTTTGTGATTAAATTACTGACACCTTTGACAAACACTGTGTCCTCGTATGAATCATTAATGGGGGCTCACACAGGTTGCCTCGCATGTTTTGATTACAGTCCCCTTTCTCTGACTGCACCCAAGAGGCCTCTAGATATTCAATGTATGTCCTTTGTGCCCGAGGGATTTAAAATCACAACACAGAGTAACACAGCCCTGTCTGATTGGAATTTTATATTTTGTTTTTTTTTTCTGTGACAAGTTGTGTGAATATCCCAAATCCACTGGATTACTTTAGTTTACATTGCGGCGCGCTGCGTGGACATGCTCTAATCAGGCTCAGTCAGAGAGGCTTTCGAGAGTAGGAAGTCTGAGAAAGTGGCTAAAATATGGCAAAATAAAAGACTTGCTCATTTCACAGTGCTTCACTCTTTGAGGCTTGTCTATGGAGGGGGGGGGGAAGGAAGATATTGCTTGTGAATGTTACACCCTGACTAAATTGAATTTGGTTTGGGTTGAAGGTTTTATCAAAGCTTCTAATCCTCAGAGGAAAGGATAAGTCTAATCGGGATGTTTTTCTGTCGGGATTAGTGGCTGCAAGCGTCTCCCTCTCACCCTCATTCTCTTATACTTGCTTGTCTCATGTGTAATTTTTTTTATTTTCCTCTCACTGTTGTGCATTTTGCCTCTCCTTTTATCTCCGCCTTCCTTTAAACATTGTTCTTTTGTGTCTCTTGCCTTGTTCTTTTCATGTATCTATTCACAGAGTATATTGGCAAGTGTTTCAAGTGTTTGTTTTTTTTTTTTTTCATTATGCATGTTTGCTAGCTGCTTATTTTAGCTGTAATCTCTGAATTGTGAGCAGAATTCTCATATTTGAACCATGTCTGCTTTTTTTCTCATGCTGGCTCATCCTCCATCCTTTCCCTGTCTCAACCCAACCGCCCTCTTTCTTGGTCTGAGTATGGGTAATTCATCCATTAGCCAATGCGGTTTTCCCATTTCTCCATTACACCCACGCCTATGAATCTTGTTATGTGCCCTCTCTTTCCTCTTGGTTGCTAACAGTCTCTGGAAATAGCATGTGTAGCCCGTATGGGCAATGGTCATTTAGATGTAATGTCTTTTGAACGAGCTGGGAACAAGCTCTTTATGGAGCTGGATAATAAGATCACGGTGCCCGAGTCACAAAGGGGAACCTATAGTCAGTCATTTTAAAAGGCTTGAATGCTAGCATGACTCAGTTGGAGTGTGCAACAGATGGTCATTGAAGAGTTATGTATATGGTTTGTGAAAGAAACCCTAAAGCCCCTGCATGTAACATATCAACCTTAAGATAACACTCTGAGAATCGTCATGATAGTATATTATAATGGCTCGAGTCAAAAGAGATCATTATTTTGAAAGGTGGTTCTACATGTGTACATCTTGCAGTGAACTGACTGTCATGCTGATGGTTGCTAATCAACTGTATATATGGAATACTCCATTGTATTCATGAGGCCACTCCAGCAATGGAAGGTAGAACTTAGTGCTAACAGACAGTGCTAATAGATTTTATGGATTCATATTGTTTTTGGCTAACTTACGTAACATATCTAAACAAAAAAAGGTTACGTTAAGTTCATGATGCAAGTTAACTTTGTGACTAAGTAAAAATAACTCATCGTTCAGTTTTGGTTTCACACAAACAGCAGGCCTCCTGGGAGAAAGTCCCCACCTGTTTAACCCCACCTTCCAACAATTTCACCTCCTAATGCGGACTTAGTCACTCTTTACACTACATCACCGGACTTCCTCCTTTGCTGGAGGAAGTCTGCTAGAGGTCGCCACTTAACAATATTGTAATAAGCCGCTTGCACAGCAGATCTTTATGATTAATTTTCTTATGATGATGGGCTGGAAAAGCATTTGATCTGCTATATAACTGGACTGATATACTATTTATAATAGGTGGTTCAGCTGTAAGATATGCATCTATATCTGTAAGAGAATTCTTGCTAAATATATAACTAGGCATACAAGACCATTGAACAAAACACATTAGGAAAAAGTACTTTATAGATATAACACACACTTGCACCTGGTTTAGCAATCAGGAATCTCTAATTAGAACCGCCATCTGAGGAAAAAAAGAGTCACTTTCTAGACTGGATGGTAGATGTTTATAATTCACGTTTGGCTTTCATTCAAACAGTATCGGCTCAAATAGAAGAGACAGTAGGCACTGTAGTCTGTGTTTGCAAGTGGTAAGTTAAGATGTTGAAACAGAATTGTGCAACAGATCGTAGCTCCCCTTTATTATAGTCTACATCTACATTAAATTATCAAAACAGACTCATGTAAAAATAAAATGGAGTCAGCTTATAAATCTGGGTTTTAATGTGCAGCTGTGAACTTGCGAGTACACGAGCGAAGACATTGGGACAGAGCAACGGTTCAGTTTGAATGGAGAGCAAACCAAGTGATTCTTGTAAAAATGACCACCTGAGTAGTTGGCAAAGTCATCGTTTAATCTTAACTCGCGTCATCTTGCAGTTTAGAACAGACTTTGTCGTTTCACTTGGGCCGATCAGTCAAGTGTCGCTCTAAAACTCCACACCACAAAGATCTCAATGTGTTGCAGATATACAGTAGTTTTGCCAGCCAGTTTTTCTTTAAACTGCCAAATTACCCAATGAGTCTAGAGCAAGATCATCATTTTGGCATTAACATCTCATTTTTGTCACGAGAATCCAACACTACAACTTTTATAAATCGTGCCATATTTATTTCAGCACAGAATTTGCTGTCGGCAGGCTTATTGGTATGAATACCCATTTGATTCAGTGGGGTTTGAGCAGGAAATCTATTTTCACATGCAGAGTTTTGAGGAACATTCCACTCGAGAAAGAATCGATGATGCCTTGACACAGTTATGAACGTCAGTTTTTCTGTCCGACCAAAGGATGAGGAATGATCGAATCACCATCAAACTTGACAACATGGAGAACTGTTCTCTGCTTTGATGGTTTCATTTTTTTCAAAGCCTCAAGAAAACAATTTCAGGCTGAGTAATGAGGCAGTGACGTGTCAATTTAGGCGATGCATTGTGCTATTATAATCATATGATCACAAAACCATCACACAAATTATATTTATCAGGAAAGATAGCACCAAAGCTTTACATTCCTGCCCCTCGCCCTTTTAGTGCGGCATAATCCAGAAAATCACTTGAGCGGATTATTATGCAATCCAATTATGGTTCATAATCTCAGCCTAGAAAGAGTTGCAGTGTCTCTGTGTTGTCTGACTGCAAGACGTTTTAGTTATCTAAGCTGCGAGGCTGATTTATATTTACATGTGGTTGTGCAACGCTGGTGTGGGTGGTGGACTAATCAAATGCCTGTATTTTTAATAGAAGCCACCTGATAGGATTTACATGATAATCACAGGCAATTACACAAGGTTCTACATATGTGCACACATAATAAGCAGATCATTTCATTGCAGGAATATGTCCTTTCTACCAGGCAAGAAGAAGACTAAAACACTTATCTAATGACAAAGGAACATGATGGTTAACAGCATAAATTATATATGGCGTCAAAACCTTTTTTTCAGTCATTAAAATAGATCTGGTATTGTGGCCATTGACAGTTGTTTCCTTGGTTACTAAAATGAATCAGAACTTTCCAGCTGCGATTAAAGGAATAGTCCGATTGTTGGTCTTCATGCTAAGCTAAACTAACCTGTTGCTGGCTGTAGCTTTATATTTAACACTTAGATATGGCAGTAGTATCAACATTTAACTACTTTCTCAAAGGACCTTTCCTTCCTGTGGTATTCGCTGTCGTCAAGCTAGTATGGTAGGTATTGCCAATAACTTGCTAATAGCTTTAGCAATGCATCTGTCTGCCCTGTGAAAGACTCCAGTCATGCACAATGAGTGCACAGGGAAGGGTGCAAGCAGATAGGCAGGCACGTAGGTAGACATACAGGTAGTCTGTTCAATCATTTCATGTGGGTTGAATAAGCCCATTGGATGAGCTTATTAGAGACCAACAGCAGCCACAGTTTCTAGATGTCTTTCTTATTATTGTTATTTGTCAGAGCATTTACATTACTGTTTGCTTTAAGGATGCTGAGAGATGTTCT
>OMLP01018070.1:0-28351 GCA_900302685.1 Spondyliosoma cantharus | reverse complement strand
ATCAGGAACACTTCCTGCTGTTGTTTTTATAACACATACCTAGAACTGCGGTCGCGAGTGATGCCACGCCACGACGCCAGGTGTCTACCCTACTGCGCCGTGGCGACTCAAAACGCAACCAGTGGGGATTGCTGGAGGTCGTTGGGCGACGGAGCGGAGCCAGATCGGAGCCGTAACGCAGCGGACATGAAATTAGGGGTTACTTGCTGCTCCGCTGGGCTGAATAAGCTCAGTGTCAGGGTGATGTCTCCGTGTTTGCGCTTGCATGTTTGAAGTGTTGCCAGCCCCTCCCACAACAAGTTTACTAATACACAAATTATGTGCGCTTTGATAACGACACGACTGCCATCCTCCTTAATATCAAGTGGAAACCCAAAATGTCTCCACACGGCTGACTGAAATGTGGCCAGGGGATGTGTGAGCTCAGGTTTATTACCCATCTTGCAGAAATGAAACTGACCTGACCTGAGCTGACCTGAGGGGCAGAGATGAACCGAGGTTCGGGAAGTTAGAATGACTTTCTGAACCTAGGTCCTTCGAACCTAGGTTTTCAGGTTCGGTTCAGAACCATTACACCCCTACTAGCTGCAGTTAGCTAGTAAGCCCAGCGCAGCTATTGGCCTTACTACTGTAGTTGACTGGACTCTGCCTGGACTGCAGCGTATGATCATTGAATTAGGTTGAAGACAGGGGTCATGCATGGAGGTAATTTACACCGATCAGGACTATGACTCCAGGGACAAGAAGACACAGCAGACATGAAGACAGAGACATGAAGTGGCAGAGGGGCGAGAGAGTCAGCAGCAGGCAGAAAAAGTGTAGAGCTGGAATGTTTTCAAATCTCAATCTGTGCATTGAGGATATATTTTGACCGAACCAGAGGTGATTGTGGAAAGACAAACCAAGACTATATTTTGGCTTCTTTATTTTGTTTATATTAAGTTTGAATCAAGTGTGTTTTACAATGAGTTATCATGGCAATTATTCTCATCTCAGTCAGGTGAGAGAGTGAAACTTGAATTCAGACAGTGTACAGTTGTATTTCCTGCTTAAAAAGGGAAACTTGATTGCAATGGGCAATATCTGTTCTTTCAGCTGATACCAATAACCAATAATTACCTGCTTCCTGCATGGCAGAAACCGAAAAATAACAAATACATTTCCGTGAATTTGTATCTTCTCTAAAGAAAAGGGAAGTCATGTAACGGTCCTTTCCAAATGGTGGCTGCCATTGCAGCATCAGTCTGTTATGGGTATATAGACTTCTTTGCTGCTTAAGTGCAGAAAATGTTTTAGCAACATCGCTCTAGGGATGGCAATGATGGCCTGTCAAGCCATCAAATCACAGCATTGGACTTAATTGAAAGATCTCAGCATCAATGGATGGCTTGCCTTGAAATGTGTATTATTGTAATATAACATTATTGTAGGCTCTACGATAGTGATAATGACTGTGAAATTAACTGTGAGTCATCTGGACACAACCAACATTGATTGATTGATTGATTTACTGATTGTCTACATCTGCAACTCTGTAAACTGTACAATTACATCCATCTACAGTCATTCTATTGGTAATTTCTCTAAACCTTTAATAGTCTATATATAAAGGGATCTGTGTATACCGGCACCACAACCCAACCTAGAGGATTTAAAATGTTAAACTCAGGGCTTTTCAAACCCTTTAAACTGCATCAAAGCTTCTACCTGCACCCACAGAGTCAATGTTTTCTCTGTTAAATGGAAAAGTAAAACGTCAGAGTCTACTCTACTCTTATCATCATAAACCACATCTTTTCTGTGTTGTATCGCATGCACCAGAAAACCACCACTTCCTCTCAGATCCAGGAAGTGACACAATACAGGCAGTTGAAGAACAGCAGAAGAGGCTTATTACACACACAAACAGGCACATGTTGAACCTGGGTCTGTCTGGTTTGTCAGGCGTGTGGAGCTTTGCTGATGTTATATTTCCCGGCAAACAAGGTTCCATTAAGCCTGTAAACTGGTTGCACTAAACTGTAAACATAGAGCACTATCCTATGACTAAGCAGTTGACAGGAAGTTAGTGATAAAGTATGTAAAACGTATACTAAGATGCTTTCACAATGTGTGTGGCCCGCCCGATTTATTGAAACACTTTTGATAATTTAATGATTGTTTTAATTAATAAAAAATCTCTTCCCTCCTCTGCTGGCAAATGAGCTTCCCTTTATTGAAAAACCTCTTCCCCTCTGTGATCTTGATAAATGGTACAAAGGATTCTGTGGCATCGATAATGTAAATGTTTACTTAAAGAGGTAAATTTACACTTAATTGCTCTTCATATAAATGTCTTTCTTTATGAGGGTCACGTACCAGAAGTTTCCATTGGCTGAAAGAAAACCCACAATGTAATTTGATCAAGGTATATAAAAGTCTGAAAGTGACTGAAAGCGCAAATAGGACGTCACAAATGAGAACAGCTGGAGGCAGGGGTAGACGTTGGGATTATCAGGAGGAACAGGCTGCCAGACGTTCTGTGTTTGGTCTGAGCATAGCTTGACTCAAAGGTGTCACACCATCCACATGCTATGAGCTGCAGATGGTGGTAATTAGTCCAACAAGCTGAGGTGACTTTATGATCACTTTTATCCTTTGTAGTGCGGCAGGAAGTCCATATGCTCACTTGCACAGTGCTTTCAAATCAGAAATGCTACAGAAACAATCCTGTAACAGACGTAATTCAATTACAACATCGGCGGTGTATTTCTCACTTCAGAAAGTTGCACCTCGTAAAATATGTTAGAGTTCAGTTTGACCCCCTTGAGCAGTTTGAGCAAAAGGCTAAAGTTTGATGGACTATGAGTTCACTCGTATTAGACACGAGGGCAGAGAGGCTCCCCTCAATTAGTGAGGCCCTAACAAGTTTGGGTTCTTATTCAGCACTGTGTAATTACAGTGTGCGTGTTAGGGCCAGAGTGAGCGTAGCCAAAGGGGATAAAGCAACCCCTATCCCCTACCCCCCCCATCAAAAAGGGTGCAATGTAACATGTTCAATATTAATACATTTTGAATAAACAGTGAACGCCACCGGGGCTGGTGCGACGCGTCAATATAATCGATTATGTAAATATGCCAATTTACGTAATGTGCGTTGACGCGGAGGATGTGCGATGGCTGCGCTTATTCAGAGAATGGAATCCACAGAAGAGCAAGCTGAAGCGAAAAAACCTTACCCACTATAAACTCAAGTGTGGGATAGAGCTGCACGATATATCGTTTGAGCATCATCATCACGATGTCCGTGTGCACAATAGTCACATTGTGCGATGTAGGAGGCAAATGAACTCATCTAATTTCAAGTGTACCTGACACACACTGTGCATGCGGAGGCTGCATGCGCAGGGATCCGTCAATCACATTAGTTCTCATTCAGTGTGCCGAAGCAGACCACGCCCCTGCACATGGAGTGAGTCCTGCCGGTAACGACATTGAAAAATGAGCAACGAACAAGCGAAAATGCCGAAAACGAAGACTTGGTGCCAAATAGAAAAGCAACGTCAGTTATCTGGAATTATTTCAGCTACAAGAAGGATGATATTGACGAAACACGTGTCCTGTGTGGACAGTGCCTTGCATCTGTTGCCACAACGAGAGGTAACACAACTGATCAGTTACGTCGGAACCACGCAGCTCAGTACGACAAATGCTTTAGGGCTGCTCTTATTTTATTTATTTATTTATTTACTTTTAATATTGTTTTGTTAAAGCTTGTTTATTTATTTTCTACTATTTACAAAACAAGGGGTTGTGGACCACTCAGGAATGTGATGTAGAGCTGCTCTTATTGTTATTATTATTATTTTAAATCATTTTTGATAAAATGAAACCTGTTTATCACTCATTGTTAGTTACTTGATGTAATTATGAAGCTAGAATGTTCCATTTTAAGATGGAGAGCTCAAAAGGTTCAAAGGTTTGTTTACTGTCATTCAATTCACGTTGCACACGATAGAACGAAACTTGTACTCAGGTCAATGCAAAGCAAGCAATAAAAGATACCAATAAGAATATCTCTAAAACACAGACATTCCTGTATTTTTTCATATCGCAATATATATCGCAGGGTTAAAAAAAATCGCAATGTCAGTTTTTTCCAATATCGTGCAGCCCTAGTGTGGGAGCATTTTAAGCAGCAATTTAACAACATGGTGCTCTGAAAGCTATATGTAATATTAGGATTATAAACATGAGGAATGTGTTGCTGTTGGTAGTAGTTGTTTTACATTTGCTCGTTACTCTAGTAGCCACGTTTAACAAATGAAATGACTCAAACTAACATTGCAGACTATTATTACAGTCTGTGAGTGTTGTTACAATCAGTAAATCCTTTCTGATTCTCCAGATAAAGGAAAGTCTTGCTATCACATACAAATTATTTCATCCATGTATGTGTAGTTTAATCATTGACAAATGATCATCGTTGGGTGCAGCTCTGAATGCCACTCTGTGCTGCGGCAGGGCGGTGGCTAGAGCGCTCTAGCTTCATGGTTCTGCAAAAAGACAGCTAGGCTTACACATTTGCCCTCTCCATGAGACAGGGAAGCAGATAAACCAAATGGAGATAAGCGTGGTGCAACAACTTGGTGTAGTAAAGCTTTGTAGTGAAAAAAAAGGCAGAAGGTCAAACAAGTCTGGATGAGTGGGTAGATTTTCTTCAGTGAAAACGGAAGGTGAGATTTTAAGTTAAGCTAGCCTCAAGGGCTAGAATGTTAAATGCTTGCTTAGCAGCACCGTCAGCTTCTTTCGGGATGCCTCTCATTGGTTGCCGTGGTCAGGCTCAGAAAGACCCAAAGTAAACATCCAGATTTTAAATCAAAAGCTGCTCGCACCAATAATACAAACCAACAATTCAGCTCCTTTTGAACAACCCCTTTTGCTCAAGCACTACAACAGTTACATGTTCAAGTTCAACTTGATTTGTCCTCGATGGACAATTGCTTTTTCAGCAGTTCAGTACAGTTCAACACAAAAGAAGCAGCAAAATGTAACTTCTTGCAGAAAGATAGTTGATTGTTGAGTCTCATCCCCAGATCATCAAATACTGACAGTCTGGGTTGGCAGCTCAGGTTGGATGCCAACCCAAAGTGTCTGTACTTGTTGATCTGGGGATGAGTCTCTATTAACAATCAACTATCTTTCTTCAAGAGGATACATTCCGCTGCTTTAAGAGCTACAAACAGGAAATCAATTTAAATAAACAAATTCTAAATTTGCACTAGTGGGTCTGGTGGCATATTCACCTGGGCCAAAGTGTTTGTATTTGGTCAGTAATGGTCAAAATTTGAAATCCTTTATCATCCTTCAACATTTCTGTCAGCATCTATGTATCTACAGTACATGCGATGTGTACATTAATGTTATTCTTTATTCAGAAGCCAGAAGGCCTAACAATTTACAAGATAAAGCATGTTAGTGATATTAACAAATAGACTTTTGATACACTCCATGGAGTGAGGCAGAACAAATGGCCAGTGGGTGAAGCATGGGGTGTACAGCACTCTCTAAAGTGCCGTCAGCATTGTGGGGGACCCTACAGGTATTATAACATCCTTTGTTTGTTTCACAGCAGTCAGCCTGTGGTTCAATTACAGGATCGCACTGTATGAATATAGATGGGTGTGTATGTGGACGAACAGTGTGTTTGTGGGTAAACGCGTGTTCACTGACAAAGATTACAGTGTGTGTTACAGTGTGTGCGTGTGTGTACAGTAGGATTAGGTATAAAAATGACAATGTGAATTGTGCACTGACTCTGTGTGTGGGCAAGGCACATCAGAGCAGGCCTTGATGTTGTCTCTTTACAGTTGTGAGGCGGAATCCATCACTGACAGACAGACCAGCCGAGTGGATTCTGCTTTGTGAACTTGAGCTTCAAAAACCTGTCGCCTATCTGGAGGGGTTTGTTTTTCAAATCTAGCTCAGATTTGTTCAGTATAGTGACAACCGTTTTGACAGTACAGCTGCATGGTTTAAGGAAGAACCTCTGCTTTAAAATATGTTATTCAGGTGCCCGTGGGCATTTCAGCTCGATCGGACAATTTGCTATTGTTCCCCATAGCTGGGAAACGGAGAGAAGAGTTTTCCCACCCGCCAGTATGTGAAGCCGTGTGCAATTGCCGAGCAAATGGAGTGGAAAAGTTGGAGAGGGGTGAATGTAGAGCAAACAGCACCATCAACACAGAATATGTTCATGGCTCAGAAATACCAACAGCAGACCAGAGACACAAGTCCTGGCCTGGGTCTGCTCAAGGACAACATATGTCAGCTCAGTTGGTTGCCATGTGATATCATATCCATCTTATTTTCACAATAACAAGCATAACCATATGTTTAATGTTATGGTTGATTAAATAATGGCATGTTGTACTTCTTACCTCGACCAAAGGTTCTTGTTTTTACCACTGACAGGCTGAGGTTGTTAGCTTAAGTGTCTGACAACATTATGGAAACATTCCTCTGTAGATAGACCTTTTTGTTAAATAATAAGACTGGCGGTATAAGATTCAAGGAGAAAATTTGCTCTGAAATCTCTCAAGGTGAGTTGTTACACTTGTCCTCTAGATTGTCAAAATAAGTTCAATATTCAGCCACGACTTTTGAAATAAATTCTTGCTGTCAGTTCCTCTAGGTAAACTCTAAACTCCTTTCTCTAACCCTGACTCACATTTCCACTGTAGCATTTCCTGCAACAACTCACATCTCACAAGATTTTGGAGTGAGACTTCTCCTTGAGCGTGACTTGGGTTTCTAGCACAAAAACAGATCTTTCTTTTAAAAAAAACATCTTTGTTGGAATTGCTGTTATTGTGTACTGTTGTCAGACACTAAGAATAATAATCTCAGCCTGTCAGTGGCAAAAACAAGTATTTTTAATTTGTTGGTCAGAGTTGCCCATCAGGGTTACGCAGCACTCATTGCACCTGTGTCACAGCAGCCACTGAGGCTAACTACTCGAACGGTTCCAAAGGTTTTTGTTGGTATGGATCATTTACACACCAAAACGTGTAAATACAGGGCTGGTTTTGGTGCTTTGGGTGTTGATTGAAAAGGCTTCCTGTGTCAAACAGCCGTGCTGAAGACTTGTCAAACTAGCACAAATGTGGATTTCACTTATTCTGTGAATGCTGACAAGTTCACTCCCCTTTATGTCAAGTGCACACACAGTGCACCATCCCTCCACACTGAGCCAGTATACTTGGCATGACAGATACACTCAAAACCACACACACAACGCCACTGCGGCACAGTAGTGCTGAGTCAATGCCACCACATAAAAGAGTTGAGTCTGAGAGGGAAGAAAACTGGGTGTTCATCTCTATTTTTGTTCAAATTATGATGCATCTAATAAGACTGGCTGACTGGACTGGAAATAGCACATGTCAGGGAAATTTCCTCAGTATGTTAAAATTTTTTCACACTGGCTTGGGAAAATCAAACAATTAAGTACCAATGGAAGCACTGCTGATGGAAATACACCACATTCAAATTTTATCGCTGATAAAGAACAAAAAAACTTGGAAAGGCTGAAGGGAAAAGGGTCAATCAAAAGAATCACTTTTCCAATTCAGAAGCTCTCAAAGCCCAATATTTCTGTGCCCAGATTTGATTTGAGGGTTGTGATTACAGGGTTGATTTCCTCTTGCCAATTAGCTACAACTAGGTCAAAAGCATGCAGCACAAAGCAAAGAAATGATCCACAATCATGACTTTAAATGCATACATAAGCAAATCGTGCTGAGCTGCTGACCAATCCTTTACTGGCAAAAATACGACCCAAATCCTATAAAACTCACATTAAGCAAATCTCTTCTTGCACCTCAGGGCTATAACTAATGATTATTTTCTTCATCAATTATTTTTTTGTTTACTTTAATTGTTAGACCCTGTTCCTGGTGGCTTCCCTTCCTGCATGTTTAAGATGTATCCCTGCTCTAACGCACCTGATTCAAATGAACAGGTTGTTATCAGGCTTCATGGCGAGCTGATCATTTGAATCAGGTGTGTTGGAGCAGGGAAACAACTGAAACATGTGGGGCAGGGGGCTTCCAGTGACAGGACTAAAGAAACACTGGTTTGGACTAGGAAACATCAGCTTCAAACAAGTCCTAAATCGGAAGATATTCAGTTTACTATCACACAGGACTAAGAAAACCTTTTAAATATATTTTTTTTAGGTAGTCTCAAGACACAGCAGAAACTAGAGACACAAAGTATCTGTCAAATTTTCAACGACATACATAAATAAATAATCTACAAATAGATAGCATAGATAAATGACACGTTAAGTCCACCATGTCATGGCAGTACATGCTACAGGCACAAGGGACGAGACAACCTACAAAGAATTTTGATTGGTTGCCGTAATAAAGCTTTTTTTCCCTTAATATCACATTTTCTCTATTGAGCTAACATAACTGCCTGGTATCTTAGTTACTCAAAATGTAAGGTGACTAAAACTGGCAACCATATTTGCAGTTCAACCAAAAGCTGCTGCCTTGCTACCAACCTGGCAACCACTTTTAAACGTTAGTGTTGAGGCCTATTAGTGGAAGTTGTTTTTGAAAGGGGAATTACGTTTGCCGTCAGACAAAATGTTGCTACGCTACAACCTATTTTTAGTCATACATGTGTCATATCTTGAAAACCAAAGAGAACCTTTAAACAAAACTTAAGAATGCTGTATCTCAACTCCAGTGTTTACATTTACACTGTCCTGCCTGCAAAGGAACTGCAAGTAAATTGGAAAGAAGGTGAAATATCTGTAAAACTCAAATAAATTAACAGTGAATAGAACAACAAATCTCGTGTGACTTAAGTAATGAGTTTATAATAGTACATTGGACAGCACTCATATTTCTTTTCTGAGTGCCAAACCCAGGGTGTTGGCGCAGGAAGGCAGACAATGGAAGCACAACAATAATATGCACTGAGCTTCCTGTCCGGTATTCAACAGCAGGCTTAATTGGGAGATGTGGTTCCGTAAGACAAGTGGACTGGAAACATGAGGGTATTTTAAAATGACATCTAGTATGCCTGTGTTCAACTTACTGTATAAGTACCAGACATTCTTCATACTATATGGTTTGTGTAGCATACATCTGTCTTTGCGACAATAGCAAAGATTATCCTCCTTCTGGGAGGGAGTGCTTGACAGAGCTTAGTGTGCAATGAGGGTTTCATAAAAGCAATGAAAAGAGGAGAAGCAGATCGGAAGAGGCAAGAGGAATGAAGGAACAGAGGAGAGACAGATATAGTGATATAGTGGACAAAACATGGTACAAAAACTTGTAAACAATAAGCTTTCATAAGGGATTCACAGGTAAGAGTGTGTAAAATATAAGCCATAAAACTGGGACAGTTACGGCAGCACCACAGTAATATAATGCCAAACACAGAGTTAAGCTCATTACCATCAGTACCACTTTCTGCTCTTTAGTCTCAATCATACACCCAGCTCTCCATCAACAGTAAGGCACCGTTACTGGAAGAAAACTCACATTTCTCATCCTCTATATTCCGGTGGTCGGTGGACATCAAACCTCCAACACCTCAAGAAAGAAAAGCACTTGGACCATGCTTACTCTCAGTGTCTGATATTCATACTGTACAGAAATGTAATAGCTACCATTTTTTCACACCTGACTGTCATTGAGTTTGAATAATCATCTAGTTTGGGGTGTGACATCACATCATGGTGAAGAGCCTATGAGTTGTCAACAAGTCTATCAAGTGTACAATTGTTTAGTCCTCTCAAAAATCCTCTTGGGGTTTTAAATCCCCAACAACATGTTATCAGCATTCAGCAATTTTGTGATGCGTGGTAAACTGCAAGATGGGTATAATCTACATTGAACTGATCTGGATCTCAAATAAGGAAAATGTACTATATCATCTATCAGGTAACTCAAGTTTTTTATTTGAAATGCCAAAATTAATGTGCCAAACTTTTCTCCGACTAACAGTTGAAACTCATTAACTATTTACTATCAAATAGCAACTCTTTACATTAATGAAGCTGGAATCAACACATGTTTGACATTTTTGCTTAAAAAATGTCTGAAATATTGATTTATTTCAAAACAGCTGTCAATTAATGACACATTCATAATGTGTGGCATAATTTTATCAAGGTAATCAAAGAACTGCTGGTCAACGCATGTCTATTAGTAATGAAAGCTAGATCAGGATAATTTACTAAAAGTATAGCCGTTGTGAGCACTCTTATTAACAGAAGTGTTTAAATAGCTCTACATTCCAACAGTTATCAGTGTCATAGAGTGTTGGGTTAGCAGCTGATATCTCCCCTCTCCCTGCTCATGCAGTAAAAATGGAAGACATTTACTGATATCCCTGGCTACTTTATCCAATCAGGACAGACCTCCATAGAGAGGTGGTCCTGTGAGCTTAAGGTAAACACAGAGAGCAGGATCCTCCTGCTCTGGTATATACACCAGCAATGGTGGAACAGGGAAAACTAACAATTCAGGCCCTACCAAACAAGCCAAGTGACGAAAAATGCTTTAAGAAAAGAGAGAGGCAAAGAGAGATGCCTCTAAAAAAAAGAAACAAGTTGTGCAAGAGCGGTGACGCAGAGAGGGGGGAGGGGATGCTACCTGCAAAACAGACAGGAAGTTATCTAAAACGCCGACAGCAGCTATCAGCTATCAAACCTCAATAACATCAGCCTACTTTCTGAGCCCAAATACTTGGCAGATCAGTTTAGAGAGCAGAAATTCATGGCGGTAAACTCAGTTTTAAGTTGGATATTTGAAAGCTATTCACTCCAGATTCAGTGGCATCTCAGTTTCACCCAGTGTTGGCAGTAAGATGGCAGTCAGCTCACCTCTGAGCCCTTGCTCCTTACCACAGGGGTTTCACTCAGGGACCATCAATAAAGAATTGTTTGAATGACGTATAACCAATGCTGACCTCCCCATGTTAGTGAAAATTATGATTAAATATGTGAACTATAGCATAGCATGCTATCACATAACACCCATTTTGATTGTTAATGCGTAATCAACTTATGTAACATACATACTGGAACAGAAATGATTGCATTTTTGCTTTCAATATACCTTATTACAGACCTCAAAAAGCCACTGGCTTTGATATTAGGGAACCGGACATGCAAAACTGCTACTTATTTCTGGGCTTTAGGATTCTGCAGCACTCAATTGAAAAGCTCTTTTCCTGTTTCTCCTCAATTTTTCCATCAGGCTCTGAGCCATTTTGTTTTTTATTTCTAAAAAAAAAAAAAAAAAAACTGCACAATTTGCAACTGAGTTTTCAGGTTTTTTTTATGTTGATTCTTGTGCCAAAATAGACACAGTCTTCACTCTCCATCTTTGTGTTCCATCTTGGTTATAATTAAAATGTTTTGCACTCAGCACTCTCAGTGCATTTGTCTCAAAAAGATAAGAAAAAACTCGGTATTACCTTACCTTTTTTAATTTTTGATTAATAAACCATACATTCTGTAACATATGGTTACTTCTCTAGATTGTTCTAGTTAGGGACTACTGGCTGCTGCCTTCTCTCCTGTTTCACTTCACTTTGCTTCCGATAAAAACACAGCAGAAGTGAGAAATGACAAGGAATGAAAATGACCAGGAGAGAACTAAACGAGACATTTGGTGTTGCTTTTCATACTGTCTCTGACGAGATACGCAGTAATTAAGGACGCCCTGTGCTTCATTGACATCCTGTGAATTAGTCATCTCTAATGTGGCTCCAACATGCTCTTCATGTGGTCTGCATGTCTACTGGCGGGGCCGTAAAAGCAGACAAGTTTAAACAGGACAGACAGGAAGGGTACGTACACCTAGCTGGTAGAGGAGGGGTCAGTGGGAGTGGTGAAGTGCGCTGCATGTGGGTTTGGCTACATGTGGTTTGTGTGTCTGCCACTGACAGTATCGCACACATTCAACATGCTGTGGTCTATAAAAGTTGATTTATTGCAGAGGTTTTGAACTGTTCC
The DNA here is from genome assembly GCA_900302685.1 of Spondyliosoma cantharus. Taxonomy (NCBI): domain Eukaryota; kingdom Metazoa; phylum Chordata; class Actinopteri; order Spariformes; family Sparidae; genus Spondyliosoma; species Spondyliosoma cantharus. Next base: position 16,326 of record OMLP01018070.1, on the reverse strand, counting down.
ATCACGGGTGTGCGCTGCAGATAATTCAGGAGAGGTTAAGGGTGTAACGATGCTTCTTAATGTTTTACCGTATCAATCATCTTTTTACATACTGTGAGAACATATGACAAGTGCAGACGCTCTGTGTGCGCCTCAACATGTGCAGAGTTCAGCACACTAATTTTCCATTTCAGCAAAAACCCACATATATCGATCCAGCTCCTGTTGATCACAAAAACCAGGGCACTCCTCTCTTCACCCCCTCCTCCCTTCTTTACCATCAAAATGGAAAACACATCTTTTTTTCATCAAATGCTCCTCCAGAGCCTCTGCTCTGCCCATGTGCCATTTTGCTTCGGAGTGTACATCAAATCAATCATCTAAACCATTTTTATTTTTTTTTGTTCTCTCTCTGACTGCTCTCCCTGGGAGTCTGCACTCCCCTGGGGGCAGATTTGTCTTGCAATGTCCAGAGCAGGCAACAAAAGGAGAGGAGAGGTAAGAGGAGGAGAGGAGGCTAAAAGCCCAGGAATGCAGGGGGTCTGTGGGAGGGGGGGCTTCAAAACATTACAGAGTTCACAGTCATACTTCACTTCAGTCGCACTTCGTTCCGTCTCTCTGCACATGCCCTTTGTTTCACATACGCACATTAACACGCGTGTGCCAGTGCTTTAGGATACCCGACTCTGGCTAAAACCACACAGCCCTGTTTAACGGATGAGTGCTGCGTTAAAAGTGCATGCAAGACCACCACACTCCATTATCCGCTCGTTATTACTTCTACATTGTATGTATAGACGAGTAACAACTACTTTTTTCGAGAACCCCAATGTGCGGTTTTCACTGCAATTAACCTTACATTAAATGTCTATTAAACACAACACCACACAACGCGTTGGAACGTGAATGTCGCCTTGCTAGTGTCAATACAGTGCGGACAAGGCGTTTATCACAAACGATATAGTTTTACTTTCCTTATGGCCCCCTTCACCGTTACGTCTAAGGCAAATACATAACAATAAATGAAATAACATTACAGTACGGTTATTGTACTTCTTTGTGTCACATAGTATGAGTGGGGTCTTACCTGGCTTGGTGATGCTCTGGAAGTACAGCACGAGAACGAAGAGCGAGCCGAGGCACGTCGCCAGAAACAGGCGTCCTCCTCTGGGCATCCTCATCCTGAAGCCCGGCTCTTCTGGCGGAGCCCCCGACCCCTCGTCGCTGCCTCGACGCGGTTCATGCGAAACGGAGAATTAGGAGCCTATTCATTAATTGTGAGGAAGTTAAAAAAAATAGAGTAATATAAAATAAAAACCCACAGCCCACCCCGGAATAACGTTAGCTGGGCTGCTTAACGACAGAGCAACAAGCCGGTGATTTCAACGTGAGTGGGACATACATTGAGAACCGCCCGCTCTGGTCTTTGCCGGTTATTTAGATGACGTTAACTTAAAATTAATGACAAATTAAGCAAGGTGACTTTAAATTCAGCGCCAAATAACGTTTCGTTGATGTGATAAGCCCCAAAGCAAAATGAAAAGTTATGAATAACTGTTTCTCTCCTCCTATACTCGAGTTGTGACTCAAACTAATCGTGTCTGGAGTTTGTCGAAGCTACACAAACTTCTTCTTCTTCTCCTTCGTCTTCTTCTTCTCCGCCAAACATGGACGGGGCACCATGCCATGACGTCACGCCCACCCCTCTATCTCGCCCTCTCCCCGATTCACAGCGTCCTGTGCTGCCTTCACGTAGCGCCGGAAATTTTGAATCTGCGCCCAGAACGTCGGGTTTTTAACGTGATGTAAGCTCAGCTGTCCGTTATGTTGAGAGCGTGTCGTACATGCGAGATGTGTCATCACTTCAACATTTAGCCGATCGAATCAAAAATGTAACAAGCGGGGTGTATTTCAGTTGAACCACATGACTATCGATTTGTGAAGTTCGGGCTTACGAGGAGGACTTTAATGCTCCATTAAAGCCGCTCACAGGGATTTCTACACTGACTTGCGACAACTGACTGTTAAACGACGCGGTATGTGAGACGTTTCATTAAATAGATTAATTAATAAAAATAGATAAATAACTTGAGTCACGTGAACTTTGAGACTTATAAACACTGACCCAGATAGGCAGAGAGCATACATGCAAAACACACAATGTGGGCACAAATTTTAATATATTTGCCATTTTGAAGAAAAAAGAAAAAGCTCTTTTAGCACGGGCAAAAAAAAAAGATGGAAGAAATCTCAGGATGAGCCACAGTGGAGGACAAGACAGACATGCAGTAGATGTCGCATTTACAGAACAGAACAACAAACTCACAGTTTACAATATATCACTGACAGAATATCTGATACAAGGAAATTATATCAAATATGTGAAGAGTGTGGATCCAGGAGGACGACTGAGCAGGCCGAGGTATCGCCAAGGGGTGCCCTCACATGACCTCCACTCTGCCGTGCTGACCTGGAAGAGGACAGACCACACATGATAATTAGCAATTGTTAAAAAAAAATAATTAAAAAAAAACATCAGAATGAAAACATGCTGTGGATCTAGTTGTATTTCTTCAAAGTCACATGTGAGCTTGTTGATTGAAGGTACAAGCTGCAGGGAAATGCAATGTGCCCATGTTGTGTCATGTTGGAAAGTTAATATGGCTGCAGTGCTGATCCTTTACTTTTCTTTATTGTTTACCATTGTGCATTGAGATATGCCTAGGCTTCTCTCCATCACACAACCCATCCATTTCAATTTTCTAATCCCGATAATACTGTATATCATGTAAAATAACAGCTCGTTTACAATTGTTTAACTTTTGGAGTTGATAGACAGTATTATTTTTGAATGCGCGCAATTCTTCACTTCACCATCTGGATATGTTCAAATTCCACTGTGCTCGACTTTCTAGACATCAAATGCGTTCTCTACATCGCACCTCTCCTCCCCCTTGAATCAAAATCCCCTTCTGAACGAGAGCACATTTCTTAGAAGTTAATGCAGTACTGCATTCAAGCAGCGATTCGAGTCACGTCATTACCGGAGCTGAAGGTTTTGACAAATTGTAACACACAGCCAACGGAGAGTGAAGAGAAATAGCTAGAGGACGATTGAAAACACAGCCGTGTCCTAAAAGACTTCAATATGTCGATTAAACTCTCTCAGAGAGTTGGACATTGGAGATTGCATCAGTTGCATACCTGCAAAGATCAACTCTGTGCTCTCCAGATAGTCCCCCCAGGCCATCTGCCCGCAGCATTACATCATGTCAGTCGGTCACACTGACTGTATAGCACATTTCAAACAGAGTGCTTCACACGAAACATGATAAATATACAGTAACTCTGAGAACTGCGCGCGCACACACATCAGGATGGTATGCAAGTGCGTTCGCTTTTGCGCAAGTACATTTTCTTTGCACATTTTTTAAATGCAGCCTACAATCGTATCGACAGCAAACTGAATAATTGTTAATCGAAGCTAATTATATTGTTTGAGTAGATTGCTCAATTGCACACACATTTAAATGTTGATCGTGGAAATGGGGAATTTCTAAATATAATAAAAACGTATTGTAGAACTTACTTTCATCAGTGACAGAATGAATAAAATGAAGTGCCAACGAATACGAGCAAGGCCATGACAGTGCACTAGTACTGTGATGTTAGTGCTTGATTTTCCTTCGAGATATAGTCCAAACTACATTCTCCTGAGGCAGAAATGATCCTCTAAAGACTATGCAGAAATCTGTGCCACCGAGGAAATACCAGGTCAGCATATAAGCCGCCTAACCATCCATGCTGCCATATCAAAGAATGCTGTAATTACCCACATGCCCATCACTACACCTACAACAAGCACGGCCTTCTGGGATTCTTGGAAACACTTAACAGGGATCTCAGACTTGAAGAATGAGGGAGGCTCGGTTAAGGACGGCTCTGCAAATTATGTGGTTGCGTGCGCCAATGTTAGCTTTTACCACACAACTCTCACCAGCACACGGTTTACTGACCACCCACTGGGTCTTGATCTAGTTCCTCGCAGCTCAGGGAGGTAAGTGATGCACAAAGTGGTTCTTTTTAGCGCAATGACTCATTAGAATCAGTTCATTTATGGGTTCAATTGACCGGAGCACTGACTGCGCAGTCTCACTCACTAAGTGACAGACGGTCAAATCTTCAGTTCGGATCGCAAACTAGTGAACTGAGACTTTAGTTGGATAAAGATGTCATTCGCTAACTGAATAACTGCCATAGCAAAGTGCTGCACTATTATGGATAGCACAAAGTCGCAGGCTCAGCTGCCCCATTTTTTCATATCACAGGTGTCGTATTCACTGGATAAAGTAATTTCTGCTGTGCCAATCACTCTAAGAAAGAGGATAACTGTCCTGGTTCTTGCTAAAGTTGCTCTTTGTAAGAAAGGTTGATTTTTGAGTCTTGTTCCCAACTCATTGGTTTTCTATAATCCCAAAGCGTTGGGAGTTTAGAATGGGACTCTTATTACAAAAAGCACCTTTGAGGGGCAGATCGTGCCAGAAGTTGCACCCATCATCTGTGCAAGGTATCACGGGGGCTAGATATTAAAGGAATAGTAGGATATTCTGGTTAATTCGCTCATTTGCTTCTCACTAAGTTGAAAAAAAAAATCAATCCTTCTTGTGACTTTATGGAGCTAGAACCAGGAGTTGATTAGCGTTGCTTGGTTTAGCATATAAACTCGAAGCAGGGGGAAGAGCAAGCTTGCCTCTATAAAACTACAACTCACCGTTTTTACATTTCAGGTCATGCACAGTTTGAACAGGGATAAAACAGAAAAGAAATCGTTTGAATGTGCAAACAGTACCCCATCCCTCCACCTATCACGGGTGCGTCTCCTGTGAAGAAGATCTACAGTGTGAATAGTTTTGGGAATGCTAAAGACCAAGGAGTGCTCTGAATTTGGCAGACTTTCAAGATTCAGGTTCAGATCCAGATTTAGTTTTGATTTCTAAAGGGAGGCAAGATAGGAAAGCATTGGGAACCGCTGCTGTATACTGTACCACTAGTTTCCAAGAAGGTGCCTATAATCTGTAGCTCTACTGCAGCGTATCAATTTGAATGTAGCAAACCACAAAACATAAATGCTGTAGAACATACTGTATAAGGAACAATAATGGGTGTCCAGAAAAGGCAGTGTTGATGTGATAAATATATGGTCTTTGCAGGGGATTGGTCAACAGCAAGCCCATTCTTTTCTCCTAATTTCTCTAATCCTGTCCCTGTGGGATTTGTAATGTAAATGAATGTTCCGTCCTGACTAACTACTGTAATAGCTCCCAACTAACAAATCCTGATCTAAACCGTTCAACAATTTTGAGCACACACAACCTATCAACAAACGGGGAAGAAAGGTCAAAATCACCATAATCACCATTTACAGATATAAAAATCAAAGTGTTGCTGTAGCTAGTGATTTTGTCATTCAGGGGCACTGATTGTAGGTAAATGAATCCAAGCTGGAAGGCATCACAGCCTTAAAATGTATTTAATTTGTGACTGATGGAACTTCAGGGGAGTAAACGTTTGCAGTTTTCCTCCTAACATGTGCTGTAAGACCTGCAGTTAGCGGTTAGCTTCATTACCGTCCTTTGATCCCATATGGTTTTCTGTTCGTGGTGCAGGGATGGGCTGGGAGGACTGGCCTTAGTGTGGAGGCATCCCCTGTAAAACTGCAAGACAATAATAGGGCCCTTAAACATGCTGCACAACACTGAGAGACATTTCCCTGGACATGACCTTGAGTCAGTTTTTAAGTCTTGGAAAAGATTTAATCACAAGCCAGTAAGGCAAGCCTGTAATACACCAACTGCATAATATCAGCCTGTTTCAGACAGCCATGCCAAATAAATTGCACTCAGTCACATTGGTGACAAAGGACATGAGGACATGTTGTAGGTTTGTCGGAGATGGACCGAACACAGATCGAGTGGAATTTAGGGGTAAGAAGTGAATTCTTAAGCACATTCATTTAATCGGCAATCCGATTTCTTAAAAAAACAACAAAGAACCCCGCTGATTCCCACTATGAGAATAATGATTGATATGGCCAGGCTGATAATTGGTCAACCCGCAATATACCTTTAAAAAATACATATAAAATGTAAATATGTAAATATAATGCCTTTAATATCACTTAATTAAAGACTTTTACTTAAGTATGATTCGGATGACTTTCACTTTTACTAAAGAAATGTAAAATAATATTTTTTTTACTTATACCCAAGTAGGACTTTTACCCAAGTAGACCCCCCCAGACAACCCCACTGACCCTTTGACCTGAAGTGAGAACAAGAAAAAATGCCCACAAAAACCTCATGTCATGAACAACCTAGCTTGTACTTTAGTGTTCTCTATGTAATAAGCATGTTCCTTTTAAATGCATGTGACCCACTAATCTTGGCAACATCAATGAGACCAAAAGTTTGGTGTAATGTGTAAACATGTTACATGTGCTGTACATGTGATCATGATGACCTTGGCTCAAAGCCAACCAGAGCTTTCGTTGAATATCCTGTCATGTATGTTCTCTTCCAATCTCGCTTGTCAGTACTTAAATCGAGCCTAAATCTAATAAGGTTTCAAATTGAACCAAAAACTACAAATATGTCAGTATACAGGATGTCAATACTTCAGATTTAAATCATCATATTGGATCTGTGTCCTTCATTGGCTACAGCATGGTGGTTATAGAAAATATGACACTACTTTGTGGTGGACAGTAGACGCTAATGTTTGGTGGGAGCAACTTAGGGTATTAAATGACTGTTAATATGAAACAGTGTATACTGTATCATCAGTCCAATCAAGGGTGATTTTCTGAGGGATGCACCCATTTGACTGTTTCTCCCTTGACACTGATCCCGACAGATACTAGCTCCTTGTATCTGCTGATATTGAGAAAGGATCTGATACCAGAGCTATCCTTTCCCACTTTTCCCCATTTAAAATCTGTGAAATGCTTCCCTGTTGCATGAACCTCACAGGGATCATTCTTATGAGGCTGTAACTGTAATTTCTTCAAAAATAAGTGGAGACTGTCATTTTTTCCAGCTTGATCCAGACAGTTTATGAGATTGCATTGTTATAGAGCATCAATCTCAGTTATATCTTTACCATTTCCTGACCTGAGGGAAGACACTAGTACTTTCAGCTTGCCCTTCACCCGTAATACACACAGTTCCCTACTCGTACTGGTGTTGTGAAAAGGCAAACAGCATTGAGTGGATGTGATGAACGGTGATCAGGTCCCATCAGATCCACTTGCTGTTGTATGTCCACATGGCAGCCGAGGGAAAAAGTCATTATTCATCTTGACGACATGGTTGTGCTGCTCTTCTTTTGTCTAATAACCAATTCATTCATTCCCGTTCATCTGTCTTTTTGCCTTTTGCCGACCTGCTAAACTCAGATTTCACAGCTGGAGTAACTTGATCAAAGAGGATATTCACACATTCGACTGACTCAATTGCAGGTGCGTTGGAAAGCGTCACTCCAGTATTGACAAAAGAAGATCCCCCACACTGCTCTTCCTCAGCGTCACGATTTATTCAACGTTTCAGTCCCGCCGGACCTTCCTTGAGAGTGTTTCACACAACAATGATCTTAAAGGGCACCTCCCGTCAGTTTTTCTTCCTGTCTAAAAAGTCAACATTCTCCCCCATAAAGCGGTGTGGCTAATAGTTGTAGGAAATTCCTTACCATGGCAACCGGATTGTCATCATTAGCACAGCTATTAGCATAGATAACGAAAGCAGTCACTCTAATTTAAGTAAAGAGGTGGAGGATTTTTCTCCACCTTCCTCACCTGAAAATGAGGATGCCAGTGATACAGCGCCCATCAGGCCATATACACTTGAGACGCTATAGCTCAAGAGGTATAGCGGGTTGTCTAGTAGCCCGGAAGGTCGTTGGTTAGAGTCCAGGCTCCCCCTAGCTGCATGTCGAAGTGTCCTTGAGCCAGATACCGAACCCCAAATTGCTCCTGATGAGCAGTTGGCACCTTGCATGGTAGCTTGTCAAATAATCAAATAATAAATGACTTAATGAAACATTAACTCAACATATTAATATAAATATTAAAAACTTTGCAGTAAATGTGATCCTTTATGTTGAACTTATACAAATGAGTAAGATGGAAAATGTACATGTGAATTTCAACACTTGACGTTTTAGGCAAATTATTTCTTGAGTATGCATATATAATATGTAAGTATGCATGTCACTGTATACTTAATTTCATTTAATTAAATTTTTTTATTCTAATTGTCTAATGTATTCTTTCTATGTCAGGAAAAGGCTGCAATCTACATTTCAATGTGCAACCCTGTGTTGAAACTTGATACCTTTTGACCCCTAACAGTCATTTTGCAACCCTTTGCTGCGGCTCCAGCTCACACTGTTGCGACATTTGATCTTCCTCTCCCCCTCTCTGTTCCATCTGATGAGGCTGTTTAGTCACCCTATAGGAGATTATTGGACTGTTAAAGCACTTTTATTGAACCATTACTTGCACCATGGAAAGCATGAATCACTGTGTGTGTGTGTGTGTGTCTGTGTGTGTGTGTGTGTGTGTGTGTGTGTGTGTTTCTTCTAGCTGTTATGGTTGTAATGGTTCATGTTAAATGCTGCAGCAGAAGAAATGAAGCGTCTAAGAATGCTGAGGGACTTTGTCTAGAAGTCTTCATAAACTCGCGTGTTTATGCCAAAATACAAGCTGACCAGCATCACATGTCTTTATGGGGTGTTGTACTGTCGAGGGATGCCAGAACACCTTCAATATGTGTCTGAAACTCAGTTGGAGACGTACAACACCATCCCAAACCATGACATCATCCAGTGTTCAGCTGATGGCGGTGGAAAATGCCGTCTCTCACGTGGCACAGCTCAAGTGTTTGGCTGCGTCCAGATCTGTGCTGCCATGTGTGTTTATTTTGTTGTTGTTCTTTTTTTTTTATTTATTTTTTTTATTTTCATAGTCCACAAATCATTCGGTGACCATTTGTGGCAGCTGCAGATTCAGGGCAAAAGTCGACTCCCACCAAGACTTGAATAACAGGACAGGAGAATATGCATGTATGGATGATTTGTTGCGGACAGGAATGTGCATGGTATAGCATACTCGTTATACTTGTTAACATGTGTTAGGGTATGTGTGAATGGGTCGGAGGCTAATGTTCCCTATTAAATGTGCAAATTGACTCAAGAAAGTTTATTAGACCAATTTGGAGAAGGGAACAAATCAGGGCAGCATGGGATATTACATTTTGTTATTTAAAATTTCCACTTGTTTCGTTTTATCTTAGATTACCAGGTTTTTCTCTTTGATGGGATAAAATACAACATCATTTCTGATTCTGATTACTACGGGTAGGATTGGAGTGGTTTCAGCGCACTAACTTCTGCCACCAGGGGGCTCTCAAAAGATGAAACTGTACCTGAACGTTTTCAGGTGTGTACGTACTGTGGCAACTGAATACGCTACCTGCACGAGCAGTGTGTGTACATGGGGGAACGAGGTAATGTTTTAAAGTTTTATTCACCTTGATTTCAGTCTTGTTCACTGACTTCCCAATCCCAGAAGTAGCAATGGCAACCTATTGAAACACCTTACCTTGAGTAAACTCGTGGCTTTCTCTGGGTTTGAACATTGTTAATATTAGAAACATTTGGGATAATGTAATGACACACCTCAACAAAATGCAGAGCAAGGTCTTCATTTTAATGCGGGATTTGTACATGTTGTCTGTCTGTTTTTAAGATCTAGGGTACAAATCAAATCAAATCAATTTTATTTATATAGCCCAAAATCGCAATCACATTCTTAGACCCTCAATTCGAGTGAGGAAAAACTTGCATGGAAAAAAAGACCCTTTTAACAGGGTAAAAAAAAAACATGGAAGAAACCTCAAGAAGAGCCACAGAGGAGGGATCCCTCTTCCAGGACGGACAGACATATAGGGTAGGGACATGCAGCATTGCACACTTGTTATTGTTTAAACAACACCAGTTGAATAATTGTCTAAACTGCGTTTTATTTATTTCTTATTTTTTAGGAGAATCTGTTTTTCAAAGTCAGTACAGTTCAGCTTTCTTCCCTGTTCAGTGAGCTTAAGTCCAGCACAGTGAAAGCAGTGCTCAGCATGCAGTAGCACCAGCAGGTACAATAAGCCAGTGTTGAGTTTCACAGCCAGTTTTTGATGTGAGGAAATGAGTTCAGTAGGTCCATCCTGTCTGTAATACAGGCAAGGGGCCCATCCAGAGAAGACGTCAACCAGATTAAAGGTTGACAATTTGATGTGGTTATTTTGTGTGAGGTTAGAGAGGTGTGCTAATTGTTTAACCCACACAGCGCTAGGCCACATAGCTCTAAAGTGAAGCAATTATCCCCCCACTGATTTTACCTATTAAATGCACTGCAGTCAAATAATGGAAATAATGGGGAAAGGACAGGTTATAGACAGTTAAAGTTTAATTATCCAAATGCTCACCCTGCATTTGACATTATTGATGGTGTGAGCCTACTTAAGATACTGTATATGCAACCCAGTCACCAGAAGAAATGTTGGTAATGTGTGTTTCTGCACACCATGGATATGTTGAAACCTTTCAATTTCATTTTATGACCTGTGCTTATGCTCTGGTTAGGTTTCAACATAAAAAAACACTTGGTTCAGGTTAGGAAAACATCCTGTGTTTGGCTCAAAACACCTGTTTTGGTTGACACAAACATGGCTAGGAATTGTCCCGAGGAATTCCTTAAAAATATCCTGTGTCGTCATGCTTACAAATGTTGAACCCCAGTATTGAACAGTGGTCACTGGCTTGGCAGCCTTCTCTGTAACTCCACCATCATCCCCTCCATCTCCCAATATGACAGTCAGATACTGGATGTATTTCCTGCATGTATTTCCAAGAGTTTCAGACAGCACCACGACCAAAACATCAGACAACACGATGACAGTGAAAGAGGATGTAATAGTGTATGTCGCTATGAAGAAAGAGGCTAAAACATAGGCAGCGTTGTAGATGAAGTGGTTTGCAAGGTCACATTAAACAAACTTCTTTGTCGTGTCCTGTAGTCGTCCTGCTTGAACTATTTCCTATACTTCCCTTCACAACAATAGTGGTACTGCTCAGTTTCATCCGCATCCTAAAGCTTTCAGAAAACATGCACAAAAATGGTCGAAATGAACACGTAGAACACCGACAGAGGACTCTGTCTGTATCTGTATACATATCTAACATTGGGCATAGTCCTTTGGTTAGAAAATAGGCACACTGCCTCTTGAAATTGCTCTGAATGCTGGTCTTGCACATAAATTCTAAGGTGCTGAACAGTCCGGTGCAGATGCTGTATCATATGTACGTCAGAGGCTGTATTTGATACTCATGTGTGTGTATATTTGAACCCTTCTCAGCATCTGTTAAGGTGATCAGGTTTACCACAACCTGAGAGTGGTAGGAGCTGGTATTTAAGGTCACCGTCTTCTACTGACTTGTGTGACTTGGTTTAGGAATGCAGTGCTGACAATTAATGGCATCACCTCTTGTGGTCTGGCCAACAGTGGGTCTGGAATGAATCTGGCATTACGAAGTCAACAGTGATGAAAGATGAATATTCACCAACAGTAAATGGATGAAGTTAATCAAGATCTTGTCAGCTGTGTTCTCTTCCACGCTGCTCTTCCAAGACCGTGTTGACTCACCATCAGTCATCCTGTGCTACCAGATCTCGTCTTCGTCCTGCCGAAAGCCCGGTCTTCCGCATTGACCTCAAAGGTATGGCATTTGAATTGGCATTTAGGTTTTTCATTGATCCTGTTATCGACACTGCCTGTAAAGTTCAAGCACACAGTAAGCTGATGTGAAAACTAGCAAAGAATACTTAGAATGAAAGACCCTGTTTAGGGAGGCAATCCAAGCAAAAGGAACAACAATTTACACATATATCAATGTTGGCCTGGAAATATAATGGAAGTCTAAGTGATGCCAAGAGAGTATTAATTGGCTGTCAAAGACTGAATATAGACCACAATGTAGCCTTACAAATTACTATCTTGGGATCCCTGTGAGGTATACAGACCAAATCTTCCTTTCGCAACCGATTTCTTCATTTCTAATGTAATTAGATTTTGGCACTAGTGCGCTTGTGGAGACAGCAAAAAGATTAAGATAATTAAAAAGTCAACTGAAAAAACAACTGCAGTTTAAATTACATAAACACAGGCTAAGAGCCCCATCTACCTTTTTGAAGGAGGTACAAGAGTATGTCTCCAGTCTGCTTTTTCTCAGCACTGTAGTACTATGCACTATGTACTGTATATATCTCGATTGTGAGATGTAGTAATTGATCTGGCTTTAAAGGTTCAATATGTAAGAAATTAAGTCAAAAACATCAACTAAACATATCTAAACTATCAAAAATATCTTTATGTTGCAGCGATAACATCTATATGTTGCAGAGTCCTTTTTCATTATACCACTACGAGCTCACTGTCCGGACCGCTAGGTGCAAGGCTAACCAAGCTGACTAGCTAACAGCCTTGACAGCTAGCAGCAGTTAGTGGTCACTGTGGTGAAATGGCGTCCCATTTGTGTACATTTGGGAGGCCGATTCTTCATATCCTACATATTGTACCTTTAAAATAAGGATTTCATCTTTTGTAAAGAACTTATCTGCTACAAGGTGCCCACTTTGTGTTGTCACGGGGTATTTTGGTAATTGTTTGTTTGTATGAGATGATTGACATGATTTATAGCTGCCTGTACCCTAAAATAGTCAGTGAAAATAGTTTTTTTGTAAGACAAGGATTTACACTTGTTATGTGTACCTTAGACCAGTAGGTGGCGCTGTGGGACTGTGGCTTGGCCAGCGACGGTGGCCGATTGGGAGTAGCTCCGTTTTCCTCTCATAACGCCAGACGACCTGGAAGAGAGCAGCCACATCTCCGGTGTCTTATTTTGTTTTCCTGACTTTCAGGTCAAGGCTTTTAACTGCTACATTGGTGCTGTCCAGCGGCACCTGTAACAAAGGCATGAGAAGATGGATTCCACTCTCTTTCTGTAAAATATGAAGCTTCAGATAAGAGACTTAGCATAGAGAGTGGAAGCAGGAGAAAACAGCTAGTCTTGAAGCTCACTAATAAACAATATATATCTTTTATTTAATCTGTGCAAAACCATAAATTGGGGAAATATTGTTAGCTTTGTCTTAGTGCTAACCTAAGCTTACAACCTCCCGATTGTAGCTTTGTATTTAACGGGGTGAGAGTGCTGTTGATCTTTTCATCTAACTCTTGGCAAGTCAGTAACACCCACTAACATCCACTCATATCTGTTTTTTGTCTTCGATGGGAAAGAGTACAATCGACATTCAGTCCTGAAGTGCTGATCTGCTCCCGCTAATTTTCAACACTGTTTCAACATGATGCTATTGAGTGTGTTGTTAATACTTTTTTCAATTTTTGTACTTTTCTTTTTGGAAAAAAAATACTGTATCAGTCCCTCCATGGAATGTTCTGGACATAATTTGAACAACATTATGATATGTGATTAGAAATGCGATTAGGTGATTGGAATTTATAGTTGTGCTTTCATAAAAGGGTGGCTGTAGCTCAGGAGGTAGAGTGGGTCATCTAGTAATCGGAAGGTCACTGGTTCGTATCCCGGCTCCCCCTAGCTGCATGTCCTTGGGCAAGATACTGAACCCCATGCTCCCGATGTGCTGTTCAGCACCTTGCATGGCAGCCACCACCATCAGTATGAATGTATGAATTACCCTGTAAATCCCCTAAAATGTAAATGTAAATAAAAAACTGTGACAGTGTAAGGTTAAAGTAGCATATTGTGTAAGAATTACATGTATAAATGCTCGTGTGTTGGCACACACGATTAAAAGAGTGAAAAAATAACTGAACTGAATTCCAGAACAAAAGGAGCTTGGCAAGCTTGCAGGATTGACAGCAGCACCAGTAACAACACCATACTGTACTTACATATTGTAATTTTGTTTAAATCATCTATTTGTCCTCATTGTGTAAGGACCAGAAGGAGCACACGCTCAGTTCAGTTTCTCAGGCAGACATCCACTGGTGCTCCTGACAGATAATTTATGTGTGTTTATTGTCTTATAATGACATATGTGGTACTGTTTGACTAAAAGGAAATTACATTTTATTCAGTATGCAAACCATATTGTCAAACTTTTATTCAATAGCGAATATCCTATATGATTTTTGCTCTAACCTGGATATGTACAGGTGTCCCGCTTGCAATGAATGCATTATAAAAAACACATGACTCTCAGATTATTACTGCTACTCTCAAGAAGTGTTGAATTGTTCTGCAAACAGTATGCATATAGAGTTATATTGTGAGTCCAATTTGTTTAATACTGTAATGCGGGTTCAAAGTAGGACAAGAAATATTTTTTATTATTTTTGTATATTTTTAAGGACACCACAGACCATGCTCATGGAAATACTGGAGCAGTATGTGTCTATACACGTGTTCAGTATACATTTACATTAAAACACACTGATATCTAATTCTCAGTTAGACACACTTGTAGGCCCCACACTACAGGGCCCAGTTGGGACCCTGTTGGGCTGCTTGCATTCTTTTTGACTGCAACTCTACTGTCCTGCACACAAATCCCAGGACACTTATGTACACGTATGTAACGCTGTGACCCTGACTGAAGCGACAGAAACAAGTTATGGGAGGTTAGTAGAGAGTGGCTGAGACAGACACCTTTCAACCTATTACATATTAGGTGTGGGTGATTGAAAAACTAATATTGATCAATTGAATACATTTTCTTTTTAATCAAAATTTAATTTCAAGGTAATTAAAAACAACTTAACTTTTAATATAAAAACGTTACTCATCAAATTATATCTAATTTGAATATACATTTTCAATGCATGGAAATTAAATGCAATGTAAGATTTAAAGGGGACATATAATGCTCATTTCTGCTTCTTGACATGGTTCCTTGATGTCTAAATGGAATGTTAGTAACATGCTTTGGTCGAAAAAGCTGAAGGATTGAGCACAGCAGGGTTCTGGAAACACCAGTTTCACATCCCTGTTCTAGTGCCTTTCCCTTTAAATGCTAATGAGCTACTGCGTGCGCCGTCCAACACTGCCTGCCTATTCCTGCCGGGCAGAAGACGTGAGGACGGCATCATGTGACCATGGCAGCGGTTGTGTTTGCAGGAGAAATGGCTGCCGGACAACAAACTGTGGTGCAACCTTACATGTTCATGTTGGAGTCCGACCCAGAACAAGAAGAGGCTCCAGAAGAAAGTCAGCAGCCAAGAATGAACATGGATGTTTCTCAGTGGTTAGTAGTTAACTTTGTTACCTCGACAACAGCCCTCTTCTCCTGCCTCGAGTGTTTACATCATAAAGCTTAGCCAAACCTCGGCTGGTGTTTACTGCTGTTCTGCTGCAGTAAAGCTGACGCAATTTAGCAATTGCCGTTACTAGAGAGAAGCGCAACCCGATATTATTTATTTACCTTTATGTAGCCAGGTAAGTCAAGTGAGACCCTGTTCTTATTTGCAAGACGACCTGTAATTAGCTACTGCCAGCAATTTTCAACAATTGTAGTTTTCAATAAGCCACAGTTGCCTCCCGTCACCTCTCTACCAGCAGTATTTTTAACCGGTTACAACAGTGTGTAAACTTTAAATAAATATTACAAAATAAACAGCGTGACGTGATTGCCTAGCTGTCATAGTTTCCAATGAATAATACAAATTCTGCTTAAAAACAGGTGTTCCTGTGGCAGTTGTGAACAAATGCCTACAGAACCCGAGAATATCTGCTGTATGGAAACACCACAACTAAGTGTGAACACTGGGCAAACATGGTTGTCATTTTGCAGTCTCTTTTTTTCTCTAATCTATTGTCACTCACTTACCTTTAATAATTTCTAGGTTACATGAAGACTACAGCAGCTTCCTGAGCCACCATCCTGCATGGTGGACCATCCTGGCCTAGAACCTGTCTGCCTGAATGTATTTTCACTACAGAATGCTTTGAACATTTATCGGGCAGACTATGGACCTTTATGTCTGAGGGGAATAGTGCAGTAAGCTTTTAGTCACATAAATACTATTAATTTATAGCAAAAGTGTTATGATGAAAAGTACATAACTGCTTCCTCTATCTTATATTGCTTATAGTTTACCATCTTTTACTTAACATGAAAATTACATAACAATGAAAACACAGAACAGTTAGTAAAGATGTTTTATTCCAAGAAACATTCGATATGTGTTGACATGTATGAAA
>OMLP01018064.1:0-26383 GCA_900302685.1 Spondyliosoma cantharus | reverse complement strand
CACACACACACACACACACACACACACACACACACACACACACACACACACACACACACACACACACAGCAGCGAGCAGTACATTAACGAGAGCAGAGGTAGGATGAAGAAAGAGTCCAGCTGGAGCACATGTGCACATCTCCTGTTCTAATGAGTCCATTAGTCAGTGGCACAGCTACAAGCCACCACATGCTACCACACACGCACACATATTTTTTTAAACTATTAACAAAATAAGGCGTCCTCTGCCCCTGAGCTACAGTCAACATGACACTTTCATTTTGCGAATTGATGCTCCACACTGCTGGATAACAGTTGGAATAGCGCTCCTGTCAAACTGGCTTATCGTGTATCACGATAGTATCTCGTCCAACCCCACCGGAGTGCGTACTGACAGTGAAGTAGTGGTGGGCTTTTGTCTGATCTGTCCAACAGAGGGTGCTAGAGCTATGTGCTCCCACAACCATCACTCCTCTGACCTCCTCTTTATGTCCTTCATCTTATCTAGACTTGAGCTCCTCTTCCTTCTTCCTCCTCAGTCTCTTTGCACACAGCCACATGGGATTATTTATATCTATATTGACATCCTGAGCTACTGAGATGATCTACCAAAAGTTTAAGGCTGTCCGCTCACTTGAAAGAATCATTTTTCAATTACCGGAGTATAAGCCCAGAAACTCTCATGGATAACAGCCCATTACACAACTATTTCAGACTATTAACCGCATAATTCCACTCTTGCCTGGGGTGGCTCCAGGCTGTGTGAGACGTACTGTACAGAGATCCCGATGTTGTCATGTATGGATTGACAGATTGAGCTCCACTACAGAGGTAAAAGCTGGCTTCAGAGTTTGTTTGTATGCACGAGAAGTGGCAGCACTTAGCCTGTCCTTATCTATCACAGTGGTTGTGTGTGTGTGTGTGTGTATGTGTGTGTGTGTGTGTGTGTGTGTGTGTGTTTTCTAATGAGTGTGCTCTTAATGAGGCTGAGCTCTGTGTGATCAGCTCTCTTCAACAAAGGGCAAGCTATAAAAAAGCAATCACTTTACTGAAGCGGCACAAGCAAAGAGCTACTCTTACACAAAGTACGAAGCTCTTCATGACCCGCTCAGGCATGCTGCACCGCGCACCCGTCATCTTTTCCATATGGGTTTGTGTTTACACGTGTGTGTTTACACGTGTGTGTTTACAGCTGGGCTGCACTATGAGTGCTGAAATGATGATCTCTATTACTTTAGGGGATACCATCTATTAATCTGTTGGTAATCTGCTGCAGAAAGAAAACATACATCTGTTAAAGCTGCACAAGCCTCTCAATTTGTCGCAGTGATATTAGCGAATGCAAATAATGTTTTAAAGGTGCACTTTGTAGTTTTGAGGATTCATTTTAATCAGAAGAGATGGATGTTTTCATGCCTGAACATAATAAATAAACAAGCTGTCTTCATTTTCATGACTGAATAAACCAAATTAACAAA
Organism: Spondyliosoma cantharus; assembly: GCA_900302685.1. Lineage (NCBI taxonomy): Eukaryota > Metazoa > Chordata > Actinopteri > Spariformes > Sparidae > Spondyliosoma > Spondyliosoma cantharus. The sequence continues at coordinate 24,905 of OMLP01018064.1, read as the reverse complement.
GTGACCTTAAAGGACAACACAATTTCATCCTGTTTTCTTCAAACATTGTCTATATTTGGCGGACCCTGCCATCTTATTTCACTGTGAGAAAAGCTTGTTTATTCAGTTGTGGAAAAGATAAATATTTCTGAGTTTAAATACTAAATGTCTGAGTTTAAATTTCATCTCCAAAACTACATAGTGCCCCTTTGATGTGTTTCTGGATCTATTTTTTTTTTTTAAGTTACTGCAGTAGATTTCTCAAAAATACATTGTTGAGAATTCATCAGAAAACCTGGACCTGCGCCACAAACTAATCAGTTGTTCCTTGGACGCTGGTCTGTTTTAAAAAAAAGTTTTATTACATCTGTTAAGCAGATTTTGTTTTCGCTTTAATATTCTCCTCCTCTTGACAAATAGACTAACAAACATAAGTGACACAATTTTACAGTATGGGAAATACAACAATACTCTCTTATTGTTATTGCAATTGTGCACAGCTTCGTTCGATAACTAAGACTCTGTGTATATTTGTAGTTTTGATAGTGACAGTATGAGCCCAGCATTGCTTGTATCATTAATAACGATACACCTTTGAACCGCTACTGATCTCAAAGGCAGTTAAGCACTTCACTAAACAAGAGCCATGTCCCTTTATGCACGGCCCGAGTGCTGAGCGTGCAGATGTAGGCCACTGCAGAGGACAGAGAGAGGGAGGGAAGGAGGGATGCAAGGGTGAGTGACAGATGTCTGCTCTTTACTGTACCTATGAGAAAGTGATGCCAGCCTGTGACCTACCCTCAAAGGGATTTGCAATGCTAATGCAAGTGCACAGCTCTCTTCTGGCTGAACTAATCTGTGCAGCACACTGGACGTTTACCTTCTACTCTCTGTTTCAAGGTCAACACTGACTGAACAGAGACAAGAGCGTAATGTAGGGGTGTGTGTCTGTGTGAGTCAACCTGTGCATATTTTGTGTTTGCTACATACTGCACACATGTGTCTTTTGGTCATATACCACTGTGTCCTCTGTATTGTCTTGCAGACCTGACTTGACATGAGCAGAGGCCCCATCATGTCACTGGTGAGTCATTAACAGAAAAAACAGCTGCAAACAACTGCATAAAAAGGTACTATCAACCTTTAAATGGTGATTGACATTAGTCTTACCCTGTGATCAACAGAAAAATAGATATTGCAGATTTTACCTCCTTTCTCAAAACTTTACGCAAGAAAAAAGGATTCTTCTTTTCAGGATGTTCTACATATGCTTTCTTTCACTACTCCATTTCACACTCGCTAAGGGGGACTAGGTACAGACTACACACTGTAAAGTGTGAAAAGGTGTGAAGATGTGTCAGAAAGCAGGAGAAATACAGTAGAATTGTGATCCCAGGAGGAAACCGGAAGAGGAAAATCAGGAGGGGTGGCACGTATGTTGAGCCCTCTACCACCATAACATTGTGAATTAAAAGGCTTCATCATCAGAGAAGGCAATAAATCAGTGTGTCCTCTAAGAGTTGCCATTGTGACACATTGGATTGAACCCAAGATGCCTGGTTACTCGATGGCACATGTAAGCTTGTTGTCCCCGCTGCTGATGTGTTGACTGACCCCTGACCCTGTCACATCACCATACTGGTGATTTCTACTCTTCCTACTCACTTCATGCGCTAATTACATTTGGCCCTGCATCACTGACACTCCAAACAGACACAGTATATGTGAGGTAGCCATCATGTATACACAAATGTGTTTTTCAAGAGTAATCTTTGGCCAAATGGTTTCTTTCAATCATGCTGTCGATATTTGTGCAAATGTTTTCTTAGCTCAGCTTCCTCAGTAAACTTTTTCTCAAACTTCAGAGGCTGAACACAATTAAGTTATGGACATTTGGTGGTGAAATGAAGGCCTTTTTAATCCGGCACAGGTATTTATGCCGGATGCTGGGATGTGACAATTGCTCTGCCCGCTCCCTTTGCTTGTGACGGGGGGCAGAGTTGATGCTTGGGGGAGCCAGTTGATGGAAGCCGTCAGGGAGAAAGTGGGAAGCAGGAGTGGCTATATTGGTGAGTTGGTCAGCAAATCATACCTCACGGCAAACAAGTTGTCACACCACCTCAAATTCAAACAAAAGAATAAACAGTAACTCAATTTAAATTTCAGTTCATACTTTTATGTATCAGTATGCAAGTATTTTTGAAAGAACACAGATTTCAGATGAATTCAAATGGATTCATTTTCAGATGAATCCATTTCAAGATTTACTTTGAAGGAGCTGAATCCAAAAGAGCACATTTGGAAAAAGCAGCCTATTTTAACTTTCTCTCCCTTTCCTACATTTGTGCAAAGCCTGACAGAGCAGCAGAACAGGAATTTGATAATAGAGGCATGTCATTGTAAAGCCCCGTGGTTAAGCCTGCTATACAATCCCAAACTGAAGGGAGATATTATGTGGTACAAAGTTCAGCTATTAAAATAGATCCCATACAGTGCTTTTCAGTGCTGCCTGCCTTGTATATATTTTTCGCTTTGACAACTGGCTTCATGCCGTTTCCTGGGAAATAGGAAGCTCCTCTCAAAATAGTTGTGAGGATGGAAAAAGAAAAAAGAAACCTTAGTCATTCTAGATTATAGCCTTGTTGTTGGTCCCCAGAAAGAGTGTTCCCTCTTCCTGCCCAGTTTACATTTCACCACCATTTGTCCATACATTCCACCAAGTATGACATAATTCCTTATACGGGCTTTTACTGTTTCCACACTCAAGTGCGCCAGATAAGATGCAGTGTTTCCACGCTCTCTGGATCCTCCCCTGAGGGTACCTGGCCTTGGCATGAAGCCCGCCTGCCTGCCAGCCCCTGTAAATGACTGCTGTACAAGAGGGGGGATGCATGCCTTTTGATGTCTCTGGGCTGGTGGGATACACATGAGGAGAGGTAGAGGGTGAGAAAAAGAGGAGTGGGATGGGTAAGAAGCGCTGAGAGACAGAGGACGAAGAAAGACAGAAAAAAAGTAGTAAAGGGGAAAGATATTGATTGAACAATGGAGAGAAGAGTGAGAATACAAATAGAGGAAGAGAGGGATTGAAGAGGTAGACAGGGAGAAGAGGAGGGGGCATGTACTTTGAAGTTATGAGCTGAGCAAAGACCTGACTCCCTGGAGGAATGCCAGGGGAGGGTTTGAGCCCGCAATCGTAAAGAGTGGACGGTTGGAGGAAAGGGAAAGGTGATGAATCATGATGAGCTGGAGAGTGGTCCTCTTCCATTCTCCATATTTCTGTTTCTGTGCTACATGTTTTATCTGTTAAATGACACAAAACAGGGACTTGAAGCATAACTTTCTTCTTTCTGAACCAAGACTGCTTTTTAGTGTTTTCCTTCCCAGACTTTTTGGCAGCATGCGAGTCTCTGTCTGACTAAGCCAGGCCAGCAGAGTGGTGATTTAAAGCTTTCAGCATCTGCAGCACCAGTCTAGAGCACCCTGCTGTCCAAGATTGTCCGTCCCAAGCAAAGGTCACCATGGTGACAGCAGCAGTGCTCTCCAGGGTCATCTGACATGGGGAGTGAATGCACTGAATGAGATTGATTGTTCGACTTTTAAGCTGAAAGAGTAAGTCCAAATTAACCGAAACTGGAGCACATAAACATGGTTTCTCCTAAATTTACTCGACTGTGCATCACTGAACTCCAACACAAACAAATTTCTCCCTGAAAAGAAAGGAAAGGAACCTATGAACGCTCAAAAGCTTTGCTAATCGGATCCAATATGCAGCATTTTTCTGTTTATCCACTCAGCGTTTATTTGGGTTTCTTTCATCCAGTTGCTGAACTAATGAATTCATTTTAAAATAAGCTATTATGGCTCTGATGCAGCCACCTCTCTTTGACTGAGAGTAAAAAGTACAAGTATGTTTGCCTCCAAAATGTGTGTGAGAGGAAGAATGAAGTAGCAGAAAATAGAAATACTGGAGTTGTAAATTTTACCTCATTACAATCACTGGTTATCCAAAATTTGACACCATGATTTTCATTTTTACTATTCTACTCCAAATATCAGTTATCAGTCTCCTTGATTACTAATAATCTGTATTGGCGCTGTAAAATATGAACTCTGGCTGTAGGATCATGTGCTTTATCCTTTCAACAAAGGACATAAAGAGAAAATAAACAGACCCAGTTCGAGCCCTGACAGATAGAGTAATGGAAAATGACAAACCTTAGAGGTGGAACAAGGAAAGAAAAGAGCAGTTTATAGGAATGGAGAGACCACTTTATCTTTCCTTCACACTCCGTGGCCTCCCTTACAGTTGCCAGGCACTTCCTGTTCCATTGTGCAGAACACTGGCTGTACGTACAGGAAGTGGGCTCTTTGTTTCCTCTCTCCTTCCTGTTGGTGTCGTGCACGGTGAAGAGAGGGGAATGTGTGTGGATATGGGTGAGAGGGACAACACACGCTGCTGTTTGCGAGTAACCAGGAAGGAACTCGTGGAGACCTTTGCACTCGAGCACACACACGAGTAGAGTGTGGGAGGACGCAGATGGGGCGACGCCAGATACTTAATATACAGACATTTAACGCAGCCACACGCCACGCATTAAAGCTCGTCTGATTAGACACCTGATCCTCACTGATTAATTGATCAGCTTCATGACTCATTGGGGAGCGGAATAAATCATCAATGGCAGGCTCTCGGCTGCAACATATGTCACGTCAGCCAACTCTATTTACCGCTCTTTATTGATTCGCGCCCACACAATGGCCTCTGGAAATGTGGAACTCTTTTTGGCTTGACTTATCCCATCCATCCTCCATTTTATTTACTCTGCATGGCTGATAGCCAAGAGAAAGGGGAATTTATCCTCCATGGAAATGACTAAAAGCAACATATATGGCCCCAAATCTTTCAGCGCGTTATTTAGGACACAGTAGCAACACGCTGCTACACTCGGATCAGAAGAAACCTACTTCTGTCTTCACTAAGGGTAAATGAGGACACCAGAAGATGCTGCTCATAATAAGCCAAAGACATGAGTCTGTGGTCTGTCACATATCAGTAATAGGATTTCCTTTAAGGATGTTTTAAATGGAAAACAATTCATTTCAGTCTAATCACACACTTCGATGTACAGTTTACACATCTTTAAATCTATCAACAATTAGCCAAGTGAGAACTTGTTTAAACTGACAGGCCTTAATGCAAATAGGTCACATCTGTAATGAAAATGTTGTGCTTTTAAATCTAGCTGTGCTTTTGTTGTACTTTTTCCCATGCTTGTCTTCACCACTGCATTGACCTACTTTCATTTGAATTCTTAGATGCTTTGCTCAACTGTGTGGAGTGCAACTTAAAACTCTAGCAGTCTTGTTTTTTCATATCAATTCGAATTTGCATTACATTTACCTGACATAAGCTGGCAATGATTTTTTTTAAATGAAATAAAGTACAGAGAAAGATCAACATGCTGCCAGCACCAACACCCGTGAAACTAGTTCCACTGGACAGACGGGTCAGAGGAGCAGGAAATGCAGAGATTAGGACAGTTAGGAGAAAAGGGAGCAGGGAGGCAGGCGGGAGACCGGCTGTCGGAAAGATTGATTTAAAGAGAGCAGAGTAACGACAGCCCGGCATCATCCAATCAGACCCTTGTTTCGCAAGGCTGGCAGAGCGGGGCAAGAGTGTGTTTTGTCGGGATGGTAATTCTCAGAGGGAGGACATAAAAAGGAGTAAAATAGAAAGGGAGCAAGAGGGAACCTACGGTGTTGTGTTGTGTTGTGTTGTGTTGCGCTGTCAGATGTCACTGTGAGTTTGAGGAGGCGTCACGTCGCAGAGCAGCAATGAGAATAATGGAGGATGCAGAGGGAGAGGCCAGAAGTTTTCGTGGAAGTTTTCATACCAGAGGGTGTCTCACAGTTTCATCTGTCATGCTAGAGAACACTGATAAATTGGGTTTTCAATAAACACACTGCACAATTCCGCAAATGTCCGCCATCTTAGTTTAGCGTGTTATCAAGATATTGTTTTCTAATGAGTTGCTGAGGTTGATGGAAATGTCAGTAGTTTGGACTAAGGAGCAAGAGGCAAAGTTATTACAATGTATCCTGAGGTGCACATTAATGTCTGCATAAAGTTTCACTGATTACCATTCAACAATCAAACATCCAGTTGTTGAGATATTTCACTCTGAGGTAGTGTTGTCTTGATACTGGAATTTTTTAACCGCAGTGCAATACCTTGAAAAATATCTATAGTTGTTTCCATTTCAGACACCACAGGGAAACGTTGGCAAATCAAGGATATAGGCTATATATGTCAAGGCTATAACATGACAACAAGGTACTTTGCTTGGCTATCAGAGAACAGCAGGATTTACTCGTCATGAACACCAAATATCAGACGTTTTTAGAAACATTCATTTGTTTCTGTCTAATCACGCTCATCACAATAATCTGTCAGTCAGCTCAAGCTGTGTTTATGTTGCTGCAGACATAATTTTATCAAACAGGGACCTGTGCCTTTGTTTCACATTTGGACATCATTTGCGAGGCAATTGTGGAGTATTTCTTCTTTTATCAAACCTAGCAGTATCCAGCTTGAAACGTAAAACCAATGTAACTTTTACATGCACAATATGTTACTAAAACAACCACCATTGTGGTGACTCAAGCAGAAATGTTTGTGGACGTGGTAATGTTTTGAAGTTTTATTTTTGTTATGTTCTATCTGTTGTAATGACAGGATCAAATGATTATCTTGAATAAAACTCTAGATTTCTCTGGATTTGAACATTCAGGATAATATGAATACACAACTAACCCTAACTAACCCTAACCCTAACAACAAAGGTCTGGTTGTTTTTTTAGACATTTAGATGGTAGCATTTTAAATTATATCTTTGATTGACACATGTTCAGCCAACCAACGTCGTGTATATTGTTTAGCTAACCTCCACCCATCAGCCCTTGCATCCATCTCTTCACCCCATACCTGATGGTGTGACACACGTCCAGTACTGTTACTCCTCCCTCAAAGCAAATAGTTAGAGAGAGCAAAACAAACAAGACAAACCACCCCTCCTCCACTGACAGGCCTTGGCTCCCTGCTGAAGTCACTTCAAGCACTCTTATCCCCCATTGTGTCCACTTGAATGATGATGTTTGTCCTCACGTGAAGTACTGCACACATGTTGGCCCTGGAGTGTGTCTACTGCGTGTGTTTCTGTCCAGATCAAACACTGACCTGGAGGCCAGATGACCTCGTACATATGCTTAAGTCAGTGTGTGTCTTTATTGTGACCTGAGGTACACATGAGGACGATGAGGATCTGTGGATTAGACTACGGAGGCGACAGCTGGGCCCTCGACTTCAGACCATCTCAACCTTTCATGGAAGTTTAATGGAGTGTGATAACAACGGCAACTAATCCAAGAGGGGTGATGGGAGGTCAAGAGACCATAATTGACTCGGGGTCAACGCAAGAAGAGAAGAAAGGACAACAGAGCATGTGTGTGTGCGTGAAAAACACCCCACATAAAGGAATAATTACAAGCTTTTATACAAACAATAGCTCACCAGGAGATGAAACTGATCTTCAACTGAATCAGATTAAAAATAGGAAATTACTTCCTAACTCCCGCAGCAGCACACACACAACCACACAAGGACAGACAACTCTCAAAATTAGTTTACAGAGAAGAAGGAGATAAGAGAGGTGAGATAAAACACGATAACGACAGAGTGCTAGTTGTACAGGTATCTGGCTGCTCTTTGATGATATGGGAGTCTTTTCCCACAGGGGTGATCCCCTCTGACAGACAGGACCGACATGGAAAACAAACAACTGCCTCCCCTCCCCTCTCTCGCTCTCCTTGTGAGCTTATTTTAACCCTTCATTACCCTTCTCTGTCTTTCATTGTCTCCCCCCTCCTCCTCCTTCTCTTGTGTCTAGAAATATTTTCACCATTTCATAAAATTTAAAAAACAAATAATTGGAGTTTTTGTCAAAAGAATATTAACCTTTTTTAATTTTACAGTAGAAACCATTGAATTGAATTGAATTATTTGAAGATGACCAACAGGAATACAACTGTTAAGTTATAAAGATTAAATAATAAGTAATTTTATTGATGTTTGTTTTTCTGTGATACCTGGATTACGTTGCTGACTACACTTTTTAACAGGTAAATGATTAAAGTAACCCATCCAACCCTGACAAGTCAATAGAAAATAGAAGCTTTTCAAAACTTGCTGATACATTTTACTTTAACTGTTAAATAGTGGCACACGCTGTTCAGCCCTAGTTGGAAATCTATAGACTCTGTGAAAGGACAGTTCAGGGAGTGAGAGTTAAACAGCCGTTGCTAAAAAGAGGAAATCCTCCTATTTCCCAGCTGCCACCTGTCACTCCACCTGACACCTGCCCCACTGGCTATGTCTCTTAGTCAGGCACACACACGCACACACACACACTGCAGAGAAATGTCTTCCCAGATGACTACGCGCATGCTTGCACACTAAACACACCGTGTGAAATGTAAACACACCGTGTGAAACGTAAACAAACCGGTTAATACACAAGCACACACAGGTAAATCCGAATGCCTGTTTGCACACGTTATTTACGGGGCGACACCTTAATATAACAGGCAGACGAAGCAGTAGAACGTGAGATGAACACCACAGAGGAGCACTGAGACTGATGCTTTGGGGACTGCAGGACCACACACATACGCAAGTACTGATGCATTCATTTCATTCATGAAAGGCGTATTACGTGAGACTTTTCACTTGCTGTTTGTAAACACGGCACTCGTGTACAGTAAGCGATTCTGGGGAGAGATGTTTGTTGGTTTTTCAACACGATTACAAAAAAACTTCCAAACGGATTTCCACTAATCTTAGACAGAGGATGGGCCTCGATTAAGATAAGACCCCATTAACTTTTTTTATGGACAGGGTTAAAGGGACTGATCCAGGAATAAATTTCCCACCTTCTTCAACCTTTGTGAGATTGGGCATTTTACGGCATTTTCATTAATTTCTTAGGGAATAATATGTGGATTTTCATGAATAAAATCAAGCGTATTTAGTTAGCAGTTATCTATGAATGACTACAATTTGACGCTGATGCCATTTCAGTTTGTGTAGGAGTAAAAGTGTGAAATAATGAAATAATAATTCAGAAAGATCTTGCAAAGTATAACACAGCTTTTATGCAAATTACTACACCAAAGGGAGGGACATCCGTTCATGATACAGAAGCGACATTTGAATTCACAATGGATGTTTACAGAAGAGGACATAAAGGACACAGATAGGACAAACTCCAAAACTATAGCAAATTGAATTCAGTCTTAGAGAACACCTACTTTGACCCCTAAAAGATACTGATTCACATCCTCAACTCTTAGCTAAGAGGACAATCCCTGTTTCACCTCGTGGCCACATCTGCAAAGAGCTCTACACTAATGGCAGACTGCATTAACACACACACACACACACACACAAACATAAGAGACCCTAATCCTTTGTTACGTGCTTGGATTCCCTTCCAAAACACATCCTGAACTGATCCTAATGTGGACCTATGACTCACAAACCATTTCCCCCTTTTTCTAAAAGCACACAAAAAATGTATGTGTGTCCGTGTTTTACACACTGTTTGAGTGCTGTTTTTACAAACCCCCACCTCACAGCCATCCGTTGACTCCTGATATCACCGTGGGTATTGTTTGTTTTTGTGAACCCAGCTGTGTGTTTGTACTGCAGTCCTGATATTTCCACTCCTAGAAGAGAGTGAAACCAGGTAAGTGAGTTTACAGCAAACTGCTGTCGAATCAATCCTCACTTTAACTCCAACATCGTTATTTCATGTGCCAGTGGGCAAAAAGCCTCCACACACATGCAAGCATGCTCTTCTCCTGCACGCAGATCCATACAAACACATGCAGAAACATTCATGTGCTGACACACAAGCACGCATAGATTCTGCTCTCACACCACATGTGCCCCATAAAAGCCAGAACACAGACATGAGTGCTCATACCAACACTATAAAGACAAGTTCGACATACAACATCTTAATCCTAAATACTAATCCATCCAGATTCTCATGATATGCAGACATAACCTAAATAGCGAACGGCTTACCTCTCAGATCCCTATTAAAACCTGAGTTGTCGCCACTCAGCTGGTATTATCTCCTCCGCAGCACACTGTCCAGGTCTAATGAGCGACATGGATAACACAGATCCATTGTGCTGGAGGGATTACTAATGTAAACATGCGCTCTCTGACTCAGGACACGGTCTGGCAGCTTCACTGACAGACTTGATTATTTCATCTGTCTATCCAAAACTGCAACTGTTCAGGTTGTTTAGTAAAGCGTGTTATTGTTAAAGTTGGGTACCATTCACATTCGAGCCGTTACAGAAAGCAGTACTGGTACCTATAATTTGATAGTGGTATCCAATGGTTCCTTTTTTCTGTAATCTGTAATCAGAAAAACGTAATTTCAGTTGTAAAAATAAGTCACCAAATACGACCGGCATTGCTTCAAAGGACAAAGCTGTTTATACACCTAGCTGCAGCTGGAGAATCTGTTTTTACTCAACATGGATACCTGGACTAATATAATGGAATATCAGCAGTATTGGACTAAATTAGAAGTATAAATATATAAATAACTGTCAAAACTGACATTAATAACATGAAGAAGAGGGCAGAAATACGCTGTTGCAGCCAGATCCAGAGGAGAAGAAGAAGAAACATGGCATTTTTGTTTTGGTGTTATCCATCACACTGTAATATTTCTCCATAAATAGTTCACCGACTACTGCTTTCACACTAAGGCTTCAGACATATTAAAATATCTCACATGCTGTTTAGCATTCTAAAGAACTCGCTGGTAAGGAATTTTGAACACAGCCTGTGGCTGAGTTTTGGCTAACACTATTAAAAATGCTGAGATGGCATCAACCATGACAGTGAAAAAAGCACAGACAACTTCTCTGAGTCTCTAAGTACAGTAGTTAAATAAAGATGTCGATGAAGCGGTTCATGCCATGGGTTCACCTCTACTTAAACTAGTGTAGCTCTGGCTGTAGGCTCGCTAACCTCAGCCAGCATTCAGGTGAACAGATACGGTGAACTTTTCAGCTTTTAGTTACATTTCATGCTTGACCAGGTGTTTCCTCGGGTTAGATGCGTTGCCCGGGTCAACTTAGTATTATGCTTTATAAATAATGCAGCAAGTGTTGCGTTGACTCACTGTGATATGTTGCAAGGGTGACGCTGAGGGTTGGGTATCCTAAAAAAAAATTCCGATACTGGTACAGATACTTTGACTTGGACACAATACTTCTTTTTATTACCAATTTTATGAAATCTGTTAACAAAATTAAACATTACACAAATGCATAATTATTGGCTCACTTACACTAATGAGATTAACTCTTTTGGCATTGAAATTTTGTATAGAATAACAAGATAATTCTCAATACTCGATAGCCAGTTGCTGAAGTTCGATCCAGCCAAAGTGATGTCTTGTTCTCTTTCTTTCTCTCTATAACTACAGTATATAACATGTCTTAGTGGTATAATATATATTAGTATCGATAACTCTAAAGCTGCACTCTCAGCTACCAGGTACTCTCAGGTTTGGCACCAGTTGATTTAACGTGACGCGTCACTAAGTAGTGCCAATGTGATTTCGTCTGTAACCTTAGAAGTGCCGAGCATGGTACTCAAAACACCTACATTTCGCACAAAGATCCCGACGGTGTGATAAATAGTTGATAGTAAATCTGGGCCCAGATCTTCAGCACTACTCCACAGAGATCTATAAACACAAATGCTGATTCAGGTCACGGAGGTGCTCTATGCGCTGGCCAAATGAAACCCCAGAAATGAGACAGAGGAGGAGGTATTACTATAAATTATCAGTTAAACATCTCGCTGAGGCAGCCTGAGCTCTTTGGATCATTTCCTTATATGGACTAGTGATGCAGCGATACAGCAGGTCTGCTTCAGGTAGAGAGAAACTGTAGTGCCTTTCATCGAGTACAACAGGAAGTTTGAGTTGAATAGGGCTGGAAAGAAAGCAGGGAGGACAGAAGTCAGGAAGACAGGAGTGGAGGGTGTGAAAGGGCGGAAGGAAAAGAGACAGAGAAGTGAGTGTAGACACAAAACTATGAAAAGAACGAAAATAAAAGGTTGGGAGACAGATGCTGGAAGGTGAGAGAAAAAAAAGGATGACAAATGAAAGCAGAGCTACACTAGATAAACACACACTGACAAGAGACACAACAAAGGAAAGTGAGGTATGTGTGTGTGCATACAGGCCTCCAACAGGAAACAAGGGACACAAGTCATGGCCGCTTTACCTCTATCAGCTCAGACTACACACACTAACAGCCACTCCCTACCCCACACACAAAGACTAAATACGTGGACACTTGACTGCACGTGCATACCAGACACACACAAAACAAAGCAACTGCCACTGACAAAACTCCTGTTTACATCACAAAACACAGACGCTGCTCTGAAATCCAAACGCCCGTTTGTTTTCACCAACGGACGTTTGGATTTCAGCGTAAAAGCAGCTGCACGATAATAAAACTGAGAGGGGCAAATACTGCACAGGCAACTCCAGTACCAAGCTGTTCAGTCTTGACCTTGAAAACAGCAATTGAGGAAATAATCTGACCAAAAAGGTCCATTTTCATCATCTGATAATATCACCTGATCTTTAATAGAATAGATTGAGTTTTTTTATTGCCGTTTCCAAGGTAACAAATGAACTGTAAAGAGTAAATAATCTATTTTGATTTTAAACCGACATGGATGATGCTGTTAAAGTGCCAAAAGAAAAAGACAGATTCTATCAATGTGATATTATGTGATTGTTTCTTGCCTGACATTTGTTTACTCCATTTGTGTGTAAAGTGCCTTAAAACTGTCTCTGCACAGTTCAGTCAGTGGAGACTAAATGGCCTGAAATTAGTCGCAAAAACTCATTGTGACAAGTCGCAAAATAACTTCCAACATTGGCATTTGGTGATACCAGGCTCGTAAACTCAATCAGAAGATCATGTGAAAGCTTGTGAACAACAACTATGGCTACCTTGTGGCTGCAGCCCATCCTTTGTTTCATTATTTCAGTAGATCTCTATCAATCACCTTTGTTTTCTCCTTGAGAGTAGCCCAACCACTTACTACATGCTGGGACCGTTGTTAACCTGTGTCAGTATAAAACAGTTGTTTCTGCTGTTTTACGCTGACCTTGTCAAAGTAATTCCCCTTGGGAAGAACCACTGAATCATTTTCCCTGACCTCAGATACCTCCAATACAAACTCCACTCACAAAGACTTTTTGTTCCTTCCTTCTTTCATTATCTGTCGGCTACAAATAATTCACTGTGACCATGTATGGTGAGAAAAGTTACTCACAAAAAAAAAAACACTACATCATTGGATAGTTTTGCAAATCAGTCATCTGGTTGCCATATCATGTGGTGCTACACTGCTAGGCGAGATGCTAGCTGAGGTCACAGATGACTTCAGGGTAAAGGCAGGCTGGAGGTCTGACTTCACACAACAGAGGAGGAAAACTGGGCTTTACGTCTGGTCTTTCTCTGTGTGTCCGTTCTTCCTCTCAGCTCTTCTTCTATTTCTTCGTCTTTGCATCTGTCTTCATGTGTATCCTATACATCTTTCTCGGATGATCTCTAAAATAATGAGGGTCTACGTGTCCTGAAGGAAGTTTCATAGCTTTTGTCTCATCTTTCAGAAGTCCAACCTCCATCCCAATGTCCTCGAGCCACGGGTGAGAAAATGGAAGCTGTCTTTTGTTTGGGCTAGGCTATATGACTCATGAAACAGCTATGGGAAAGATATAAGGGAGAGAAGACTGTAAGAGACAATAATACAATCACTGTAGTCCTCTCTCGGTCTCCCAAGTAGACGATACAGTAGTACAGTTTTACGCTCTTGATCCAAATGAAACCACTGTTCCATTAATCTCTCCCACCAGAATTCAATAACATTAATCCCTAGCAGCTTCTCTCCCTCTCTGTTTCAGCCTCGTGCACAGACACACTGATGCCCTACCACACACAACACAACTGATGTCATAAGGCTGCCTGCCAGGTGTGACCTCATTGACCTTTGCTTAATTTGGTGCCGCAGCAAAGCTGCAATAGCTCATCTGTGGCCGCAGTGGCCTTTAGTTTAGCGGCTATGAGAGGACTAACGCAGCTTCTAGCTCAGAGGAATAATTGTGTAGGAGGCATAAAAAGGTCAACCTTAGGCTGCAGCATCTTTTGAAGCTGAGGCTAAAAAGGCCCATGGCTCTGCGTGTGTCACACCTGACTTCAGAATGTGGACAGAGCACGCCGGCCAAAGTGAGGCGAATCCAACCTGGAGAGCTGACTCAATAGTTCAAAGGTCATACGATAAGTTGCTGTACAGGTGCATAGATCACATCACATCACAACATATTATGCTCATTTTCAGGTTCACAATTGTATTTTGTGTTACTACTACAATAGGTTTACATTGCTTTGATGCTCAAAAAACGTATTAGTTTTTCTCATACTGTCCAGTCCTGCAGCATGATATTCCCCATCTTAAACGCTGTTTTAGCTTCCTTCTCTTAAAGTTCCCCCTTTTGAATACCCAGTCTACTCTGATTGGTCAGCTCACACACACCTGAGCCAGCACCTTTAACAACAAAGAGTAGCAGTGCCATATCAATTCTTACATGCCAAACTAGCCATTAGGCATAAATTATGCAAATGTACGACATGGTGACATAGAGTGATGGCACAAAGTGCCAGAATTATAGGCAAGACTACTGACTAGGCGTTTCCGTGTTTTCTGTGGGAGAGAGGAGCTTCTGTTGGTGTGGACTTTGACCTTCAACCATATTCATGTTTCGTGTGCCTCCTCTCAGTCTGCTAACAGAGAGCAACAGTAGATAAGGTGAGTTTGGAAATGGAGTCTTTGCTAACATAAACTAACAATTGGCTTCCAAGTTCCACAGAACCCCTTTAAAGAAATAGAAGAGGAAAAGTAGACTGTCATTTTTGTGTCTGTAGATACACATGCTCATCAGTGCGTGACCTCTTTAATATCCGACTTCAACAAAGGGAAAAGGGTCCAGCATCCAGTAGTCGGAAATAGCAGCGTGACAGAGAGGCAGGGTTTGATCACTCAGCTGATGATGGACACTTCCCTCCTGCAGTCTGCCTGATAACACTGTTTACACTAGTTACCTCACAGTGAACTCCTCATCCAAAAAGACTTAACTGCACTACCAACCAGCCGAACAGGCAACAACCGAACATGTTAAAATATTCAGTCGCAGTGCAGCCCGGGTTCATTTCAGTGCAATAACTCAAAGGAGAGTGGCACTGAATTTCAATGGGTTTAATTTAGGTGTTTTCTATACATGCACATATACAACAAATATTTCAAGGAGGTGCAATGTCACTAAGGAATGTTTTTGTTTGGGCCTCTGGACTGTTGAATGAAAACTATATGACAACCAGACAATAATATTTCAGCCAAGAGTCGTGTACTCAAGGAAATGATACTCCAGCAGCAACTATTGCATTACGTTCATGAGGTGAACCTAATGCAATACCAGATAGGTCCGCAGAGCCAGACATATAAAAGATTCATCGATCAGTTGCTGTCTTTTCTTTTTCTTATTTAAACTATAATTACTACAAAGGAGCTGACATCTGACATCATTGAGGTTCTCATCCTGAGAGAAGTAAGCTATGGAGGGACCTATCTTTTGGGCTCTTCATACCTGCGATCACATTTTTACTTCACACAGATCATAGGCGAGTGTCAAAAAGTGCACTGCATGGTATATAGGCCTGTGCGGTAAAGTGATAGCTATACACCCATCAGCCCCACTGATTGACTCATCAACATTGACCATCTTGTTACAATGTAATGTTTTCCTGGGAAACTTTGGGTCCTGGCCTTCATGTCGATAACACTTGAAACACACCACCCACCCAAACACTGATGTAAACCACGTAAACGATCTCCCAGCAACAGCATTCCTCAATGGCAGTGGCCCCCCAGTAGGACAATGTTCCCTGCAACACCACAAAACCTGGTCAGGGATGACCCGAGGAACATGACCAAGAGCCAAAGGCACTCATCCGATCCCTAAATTCCTAGGATCCCAATCTGACAAGACCGATTGGTGCCCCAACCCACAGGACCCCAAGGATCCACAATGTCCCAATGCCAGACACCATTTAACACCCCCAGAAAACTTGTGGCTCTGCCTCAAAGTGTCAGAGCTGTTTTGGCAACACAATGTAAAGCAGGTAATTTTAATGGTGTGGCTTATTGGTGTATGTGACCATAAGCACTTCAACTGTCTGACAGAAACACTATCATTATAAAAGAGATCCACACACTGACTCATCAGCTCCCCAAAATGACCTTGCTACATACTGAAGGACAATGAGAACAGGAGCGCAGTGATTCTTTGAAGGATGACGTTAACTTCACCACTCCCCTCTGAAGGCAAGCTGCCCAGTTCCTGGAGAGACACAGGGGAGGGAGGAAGTGTGTGACTGACTGTGGCGCTTGCTGACCCGTGACTGTGCTTTGCTTGCAGACGCTAACGCAACACACATTCCAGTCTGCAATCACAGGACACACATCATCCATTTTCAAATTTGCCTGAGCAGGCACATATATATGTTCACACTCACACGCACACGCACACACACACACACACACACACACACACACACACACACACACACACACACACACACACACACACCAAAAAGCTCACTAGCACCATGGTTGTGGTAAGCAGGGAAAGAATAAAAATGCGTATCCCAGCTAGGGATGCTTGACTACTCAGTCACACATCCCAGCGCTGATATAAAGCCACTTGTGAAGGTCTTATCTGGAGACGGGAAGCACACAAATGGCATGAATGGCCAGAGAACGAGTGAAAGTGGCGATTCAGAGGTCCTATCCATCGATCTCACACCATCAATGCAAAGGGAAAACATCGTTCCATATCATAGTCTTTAGGTTACGCCTTTATTTTAAAATTCCTGTTAAATTTCAGAGCACATCTGGGTCACCTTTTATATTTTTTTAAAAAGTTCTTGTTGTTCAGCCATGTTTCATGTATGTTAGTGAAGTCAGTTTAAAGTAAACTTAACTACAGTTAGCCGGATATTTACAATTATTCATGGTCAAAGGCAGAAAAGAAAGTGGAGGCAGCTTCCTCTGTAGGCAATTTGGTTCAGTGGGCATATGATATCATCTTGTATCAATCACAGGCCCCTGAATTAATTCAAATTGAAATCTTATCGTGGCAGACTTTGTGATACAAGCAAATATTGTATCATTGTCCAACAAATCAGTATAATTCTCTACTGTGATGAAACTGGTGATTTAATCCCTACATCCAACCCTTATCTGTACCAATTTATGCAGAGCAAATTGGTGGGGGACTGAATGCATTGGTTAGCCAAGTCAGTAAGTGCTGGTCAATACAAACTGTTATTGACTTAAGCTCAATGCAGAATCTATAGAACTTTACAGTGACCGCCCAGCTCTTGAGCGGCGTCAGTTCCAGAATTGAATTTCCCATTCATCCACTCCACTGTCATTTCAGAAAACCCTTTATATAAAGAGTTTTAAGGCTGGAACCAAGCTAGCCAACAACAAGTGAATTGTGATCATAATACCAAAGTCCTTCTAGGCAAATTTTGACCCTTGGAAGCCATTTTGGCAAAGCCCCCAGGCAGTAGACCTGGCCCTGATCTAAATTAATAGGTAGAGAGACAGAACTTTAATTGCAATGGTCACCTGGACATAACAATGGCATGCATTGAATCACAAGATAAATCTAATTGAAAAAAAAATAACAGGTTATACTTCTATGACGCATCCAGAGTGCCGCGACGTGCGATTAAACCACTGTTTCAAAATCTCATTGATTGTGATAAGTCTATCTTCTATGTGACTGTCACTGATCTCTGGGTAACACATGTTCCAACTGCCGATAATCAAGCTGACTTCTGCCTGATGTTTGAACTGCAACAATGATATTTTTATCCCAAACATCAGCACCTTGATGAGACTGACTGGGCTGTATGTCTCTGTTGTAAAAATTGAGAAGGCTTCCCGATATTGTGATTTGCTGCTCTGATTAAAAAGAATGAGGGGAACATGTGATGTGATCGATCAATCAATCCCCTGCTGAGCTGAAACAGATCCAGATCCTGGCGCACCCCATCTTCTGGTTGAATATGATTTAAACAAACTGTTTGCTCATTATGTATGAGGCCCTTTTCTGTGTGATGTAGCACTACTTCTCTTTTTCCTTGAAGCTTAACGATATGTTTTCTAAAAATGTCAGAATTAAATTGGCTTGAAAGTGCTGAAGGAAACCAGTTCAATTCAGTTCCTCTAATAATGTCTGCCTTTTGGATCGTCTCATCTGTGGCACACCTAACACTATCACAAACACCTGCTGGCTGAGGTAATTTGACCATCCAGCAGAGAGACTTTTTATAGCCTCCTCATTTTACAGTGCAGTGATTTTGTGCTTTTCAGCATTGCTTTGAAACCATCTTTCTCATCTTCTTTCATCAGGACATACTGTACCTGAGCTGAAAGTGAGACGCTATCCCATAGCTGACATAGCCTGAAGGCTCGGTCTGTAATGTACAGCAATTTATGAGTTTTCCAGTCATGTGAGAAACCAGTTCTGTAGAATATACAGTAACTGCTGCCAGTAGAAACCTTTTCCTGATTTTACATCACGTAAAGTGGTACTTTCTCTATGCTTGTTCAACAAATGAATGCCTGTCAAATTCTTTTGCTAAAATGCAAACACACTGTAAGCAATTCAAAGATAAGCTGCTGTTTGTTTTGTTCTGTTTTTATCTGACAGCAGTCACAGTGTATGAAAATATGAATGACAGTTCTCAACCAGGAAGCCAAAACCCATTTTAGCATTTCAGTAGCAATTGTAGCTCAGCCTCTTTCAATGATGACCCTTTTAACTGTCAATAAAAAGCCACCACTTTGAAAGCTATATTAAAGAATGCAAGCATAATATTTATCTTTGGATCTGTGGATGACATTCTAGGGATTATTTAAGTATGTTCTTACTACTATGTTGTGCATTCTGATGATGCTGCTTTAATATATATGTATTTGTATTTGAGGTTCTGCATATGATGAGTTTAAATATGTACATACATGCATTCTCTTATGGGTAGTATGAAAATCAGTTGGTCACTCATTTGGTTGTTGCAATAACAGAATGCATTATATTTCTTATGACTTAACTTTTTTTTAATACAGTTTCCCTTATCAATATGCGTTTTATTTTGTATTTTTGTAATGCCATTTCAGGTGATGTGTATGTGTGTGTGTAAGGAGATTCTGCATATGATACCACAGTGGTTCAAACACACAGAAAAACATGGTGGTAGGAATATTCAAGCCTCGGGCTGTTTTGCCCTCTCTGGAGTTGGACACCTGCACAGAATTTGCTCCACCCTGACCAAGGAGAACTACCACTCCATTCTTCAAAGACATGCTACACCCTGCTACTACAGCAGGATAATCAACCCAAAGGACTTTTCTCCATGCCAGGTGCAGTGCATGCTGTCACTGAAGTCAATGGGGGGATATACCAAATACTAAAATATTATCAAATACACAGCCTTTTCAACTGAACTTTTCACTTGTATTGTTAAGTTATTATTAGTTTTTGTTATCAAGAAAATACTATTATATTAAAAAAAAATGCAATGCAAATGCAACAATGACTTTGCGACACTACCTATCATGCATCACACCAGTTCTTTTGTTTGAATATAAATGCTGAACCTACAGTACAGCCACAGCAAATGAATGACAAATATAGATGGGACAATATAAGATTTTATCACGGATTGTTATAAAAATTCATAAAGTCCATGCCTAGTGAGCAAAGTGGATCAAATCCTCTGTTATCATATGCTGTAGAGAACTTGACATTGCAATAATTATGAGAGATGTAAAATTTCCAGGAGGGAAAAACACATGGCATTTTTTGTAGCAAATGAAATCCTGTACCTGGCAAATCAAGGCAAACATTGATGCAACAATTGTATAAAAATCCAATCCAATCCTGGTCATTAATGAACAGTATTGCCACCGATGGTCAAAAACAGACAGAAATATCACAGGGATAGCTACTATGTTATAAATGGTGTGGCAAAATCTTGGAAGAAAAACACATTTATATTGCCTCATGGTATAAAGATCAGCCCAACCTCCTGTTTTTTTGATATGCTCTTCATTTTATTCACACCTTCACACTATCACCCTTTGTTCTGTACGTATCTCATCTCTCTGTCACTCAGATGCTCTTATTATCCTCCCTCTATCCTTCACTTCCACGTATCTATCTTTCATGTTTGCTCCCTGCCTGCCATTACTCCCTTTTTCACCGTCTCCCTAATTCGGTCTCTCACTTCTTCGCTTCTCCATACTCCAGCTCCTCAATCAATATCCTCCCCACTGAAAACCTCAAGCATTATTTTTCAGTGGTCAAACCCCCGAGTGAGCCTCTCGGCGAGGAATCTGACAGGCAGACAGACAGAAAGAAAGAAATGAACCCAGAAAAGATACAGCAGATTCCAGCCTGAGGTGAGCTGAGGTTAGCTTTGTGCTCTTTAAACTGAAGACAGAAAGGGATCAGAAGCAGAACATCTGTGCTATTACATGCAATGTTCCTCAGAGAAACACAACATCTCCTGAGGCTTCGCTGTATGTAAACCTTCATATTGACAAACATGGTGCAAAGCATTTGGATGTACCTTCAAATAAATAATTCATTTATATTTTGAAGGTGAACAATCCCACAGGGTGTGTGATAGATAACATGTTATATCATGCAAACAGACAAACAAATAGAAAAGCAACAAACCCTGAGGCTTGTTTGCCCACATCCATCAAAACAGACAACAAACATCCTGAGGTCCATTTCACCGGCTTCCTGAGGTATTCTGCCAGCTCTCACTGCTTCCCCATACAAGGGGAAAACAACCGAATAATAAGCTTGTTCTAAAATTTCTCAAAGCCATCCCGGGCCTTTTTCCAGCCCCACATTCCACATACGCCCACAATTCAAAGTCAGGCAGCCTTCGGACCAGGCAGCGGCGGGCCTGCTCACTGTTCTTCCAGGACATGTGGAAGATAAGGCAGAGAGTCAGCTGCGGTGATATTGTTCACAGGGCTCTTCTTGCTCGGTAACGCTAGCCAGCTGATATCGTCTGCCAACTCCACTGCAGGCTAATCGGCCTCTATTAGCTAATGTGGTGAAGCCTTTGCCTCGCTGGGGAAATTAAAGAGTTTCAAGCTCGTCTCTTAGGAATTCATTACGTGAAGTTGCACACAAGCAGACCTGAGTCAAATATTTGCAAACAATTAGTTTCAACCTGCTTGGAGCAAGAGATTGTTAAAGCTTATTGTGTGTAAGTAACTGAATGAGGGCCAGAAAATGGGCTATTTCAAAGTTAGTTAAAGAAGCATTTCACCACTGGGAAGATGTCCCTTGCATTAAACTTGGCTGTCTGTGCAGCAGAAACTCACAAATAGTTTTGAAATTGGTGCTACTTGACCAAAGGTAACAAAGAAAAGGGGCTGCGCTATTCTCTTTTGGCATAGGGGTGGAAAACATACAACCACAATGCACTGCGCCACAATGGACCAATAAACACTCCCACTGATCAGTGATGTACTGTGATGGGCGGGGCTTAGTTTTAGCTCGTCCAGGGCCCTTGAGTGGAGAGAGTTGCAACAACAGAATTTTTAAATGTTCATCATCATGTCATTCAAGGAGAGTTCAGATAGTTTCAGGAAGTTCAAAGCGAACAATTTAAATGCATGAACACAGAGACAGAAGTACGATGTTTGGCAGTTCGTAGTTAATACATGTTTTAATGACTGATTGATTT
This sequence comes from Spondyliosoma cantharus, assembly GCA_900302685.1. NCBI lineage: Eukaryota > Metazoa > Chordata > Actinopteri > Spariformes > Sparidae > Spondyliosoma > Spondyliosoma cantharus. Next base: position 2,909 of record OMLP01018064.1, on the reverse strand, counting down.
ACAGTGATAGGCTGCTAGTATTTGCAGCTAAATTCTGGGAATTATTGAGAAGCTCCACAATTGCTATAAAAAATGTAAAAAATGTTTGTTGGAGTAAACGGAGATAATGCGGTTCTGGGCTCATGCATTTTGAAACAGGAAAACTATGACCTTGAAACCTTGAAACAAATAATAGTGTCCTAAAATTTTCTAAGATAGTTGAAAATCTTTAACACTAACAGTTCCTGTTTAAGCAACACTTTACCCTGACACTGACACTATGTGCACTGACACTATGTGCGCTGCAGTAAACAACATGCAAGTGGTGAACTAAAAAGGTTCAATTGAAACCTCAGGAATTATTGGCCATTCTTGAGGATCTAGCCAGAGGTTCCTCAAACTCACCGCAGGAATGCATGAACTTCTGTCACGTATTGTTTTAAAACAAAACATCTACAAAAATGCAATTAATAAATACCCGTTCATTACAGCAGACAAAATATCCCTTATTTATGGAACCAGATTGCTGTAGGGTGGGGTTTAACTCGTTAGCTGATACTTCAAAAACAAGAGGAGCTGATACCAAGACAAAAACAAACTCTTGTCCTGGCTAAGTCTTGTAATAGCATTTTTCACTGAGCGAGGCATTCATCGCTCCAGCACCACTCCTTAGAGAGAAAAAAAAAGACAGAGAACAAGAATAAATGGTCAGGTCCAGAGAGAGACAGACGGCGCGGCCAGCGCAGGCTCTGCTTTAGCACTTATCCTCACACACATGTGTAAGCCAGGGGCCAAACCCACAGCCTAACTCAACAAACAGGCTGGGACAGGAGGGAAGGAGTATCCGTACATGTATTTATGTGCACATACATACATGTGCAAAGCCTGCAGACGGCGGAAGAATATAAAGCGGTGCACAGTCAGGGGTCTAAGTTGAGCGTCTAGGCAGACAGAGGCGGTAGCACATGCTCTTCTGCCAGAGGCCAATTCCTAAAAGAGAAAGTGCAGATTGATGGCAGCCCTGCTGAAGCTCCGCATTAGCCCATCATTCGTCTTGTGTGACCTGCAGGGGATACAGCACTCACCCTGAAGAAGCATCAGTAACAGTGGGTTAGGGGTCAGGGCCTTGAGGACGACTCTGCCGGGGGCCTGCGGACAGTTCATCTTCACGACTTAATGCGTGAAATGTATGCAGATGTTGAATTATTCTTAATGATTTTTCTTAGCGGAGCTCTTAGAAAATCTCTTTAGGAGTGAAAAAAAAAAAAGATCAGAAACACACACCTTTTATTGTTAGTGCTGTACAAACCACCAAAAGTCACTTCATCTTCTGATAAAGCAGAACATTTCCAGTGGTCTGAGTGAGGGAATACGGGGTGTCAGCTCCATTGCTGCAGTAACAACCTTGAAAGAATGTATTTTTACTACTTTACAAGGCCAGATCAATATGTATCTACAAAAAGCAGTGATTGCAAACTCCGTTTCAAGAAAGCTGCAAACACACACACATATTTTACTGCAGACATGGTGACTGTTTCACCTGATTGAGTGCACCCAATAAGAAGGATCCAGTGTTAGCATTTGTTTCAACATGGTATTTACTGCACCAGAATGACTATAATCAGAAGGAAGTCATCCTTGAAATGACTTGAAATAGTTTCCTGTAAATGTTTCTAGTATTCTCTGCATGTGTTTGTATATGTGGCACATAAATCTGGTTAAAAAAACAAGCAATATGAATAATTTGTCGGCCAAAATGTTGATTTCTCAAAGGTCTGAAATACTCCAGCTGTTTCTGTGTAAGAGAAAAATGTAAATCCAGGCCTCATTAATCCTCCCACTCCTCTTCTATTCCTCCCTTTATTTTTCTCCTTGTGCTGACCCTCTGGACACAGACACGTAAATACAACTGTCTTTATAGATTTGATTTGAAAGGAGACCACACTGTAAGAATGGAGTAGACTTGAAAGGCAAGTCATCTTTAAATAGAAACAGACTTGTTAACCAAAGACATTTTTTTCCCCATTTTTCAGCACATTTTCAGTTTATTATGTGTTCATTCAAACATTGCCCACAAATGACAGTTAAGAACTTGTTTTAAAAAGGGACAGTCACACCAAAATTAAAAATACATATTTTACCATTATCTGTCAGGATACTTATCAATCTAGGTCATTTTGGTGTGAGTTGCAGAGTTTGGGAGATATTGGTCGTAGAGATGTCTGCCTTCTGTTGAATATAATGGAATTACAAGGCACTCGGCTTGTGGTACTCAAAGCACCAAATACATAAAAAAAACTCCACAGCAATCATCGGCTGGTTAGTTAGGATTTCGTGTAGTAACTATTTTCTTTTCTTTTCTTTACAAATCTAGTTGGCAACCATTCCGATAATCGATTGTTTCAGTCATTTTTCAAGCAAAAATGTCACACATTTGCCAGTTCCAGCTTCTTAAATGTAAAGAGTCATAGCTTTTTTGTTACCTTTATGATCAGTGGCGGACTCAGAACTTTTTGAGGGGCAGGACGAAAAGAATATAAAGTGCACCAGTTCCTTTAAAGTACACAAAGGGCAGAAAACAGAAAAATTACCAGAAGCAGAAAGTCCAGGATTCAGGTGTAATATCCGTGAAGTGTTCTCTATCCTTCCCGTTTTGGTCTTATTGATCTTCATCAAACATGGCATTTGTGCAGGAACTCCTCCACCTCATACTCCTCATCCCTCCCTTTATTAACTAAAGTCACTCGACCACCGTCATAGTGCTTTGATTTAATATACTGATGGCTGAATATAGGCCTGGTCTGACCAGGACAACAGTGAAATCAAATTCAGTTTGTATCGCTAAATCAGATAACAAGGAGGGGACGCGCAGGCAGCGACTCTGTCATGGGTTAGCTTTCTGATTTTGAGGTCATATGGCTAACTCAGTG
>OMLP01018062.1:2702-14907 GCA_900302685.1 Spondyliosoma cantharus | reverse complement strand
TGTGAGGGCTGATGGGAGGGAGACGGGGGCAAGAGAGAGGGGAGGGAATGGGGTTAATAGGGAAGAATGGAGCAGAGAGAGAGATGGGAGGAAAGAGGAGGGAGGAGAAAACAATAAGCAGTGGACGTACGTAAATTGTACATAATATACAGATTTTTATATTGACATATTTATCATTTAGATTTGCTAGAAAACAATTTTTTGCACATTCACTTTTATCCCAGAAATACAGCAATGGTGTCCAGACAATGTATTTTATCCCCCAGGGAAAAGGTGCCCTTCATTGTCACCTTGGAAGAGTAGGCATCTTCCAAATGGAGATATCAAGATGGGGATAACAGCCATGGCTGGAGGGGAAAAAAATGTGTCACGGAGATAAAAGGTGGAGGGAATAGGGCCAATAGCTGAAGGGGCTAAAGTACCAGACAAGATGGAGGCAGGGCTATTATTGGCAAATTACTGTAAGATGGCGAGGAAGAAATAAAGACGGGGAGTGTGGTCAATAAGATGACGAGGAGGAGGAGGGAGGAGGTGGATGTTGGCATTCAGGTTGGCTGGACAGGGAGGGAGGCACGGAAAAGGGGAGCAGCAGAGAAATGAGGAGGATAGGGGTGTTTGCCTTAGGGGGCCACGGCCAGACAATTAGGAGGAGGAGGAGGTGGAGGAGGAAGATAGGGGATGCGGCTGCAGGTCTGCGGGCTAGACAAGACTATCTACCCTCAGGGGAGCACAGCAGCTTTTTGTTTAGAGAAGAAGACACATGAAGAATCCACCGGAGAAAATAGGGCAGACAGACAGATGGACGAGGAGATGGAGGGATGAGAGATAGTGGGAGGGGGGGCTGGATATGGGGAGGGACAGCGAAAGTGAGAAACAAAGAGAATATGAGATGCCCAGTGGGATTCTGGGACGTCCAGGTGGATTTGAGCAGAAAGGGCGGGAGGTGGGGGTTGAGCACCTGATGAACAGATAAAGAAAAAGAAAGAGAAGGAGAGAAGAAGATTCAGAGGGAGACAAAGAAAAGGAGGGATTACTGTTAGTCTGAGATGGTGGTCAGTAGTCTGACAGTGAAAGAGAATCAAGATATGGTTCAAAATGTAAAAACAGAAAAAAAAGGAAGATATGAAGATGTTTCCTATAACCACAACATGATTCGAATGCTTCATTTTACATATTTTCATTAAGAAACCAGACTGCTCTCATATTTTCTGCACTCAGTGTTTGTGATGAATGTTTGTGTGTTTTGCTTTCCCTCCCCTGTTAAAGATTAATGACAATAAAGTCACCCCAGTTCAATAAATCAACACGCAGAAGCGAGGTGGAACGGCACTAGATCAGTGGTGATTTAAACTTGTCACGCAGCGATAAGAGTGGATTTTTTTGCCAAGCTGAGCTGTAAATAACTGAGACATCTTCTTCAAAGTTTGGGAAAGAAAAATATTGTTCTGGCTGCGTCTTCCAAAGTTTAACTATGTTTCTGTGTGAATGCAGTGAAGTGCTGAGAAGAAAGGAAAACCGACTAACTTTCAAGCAGCAGGCAGAGATTCAGAGTTTTTCCCTACGGGGTTTCAACAAAGTTTTTATTAAGTTTAGGAAGTACTTTTTCAATACTGAACTGAGTATATTTAGTTTTACATGCTATATGGCCTCCTTTTACCTGGCTTTAAAACACTTTGTTATACACAATGAATTGAGATTTCTTGTTTTCCTTGCCAACAAGGGGTGTGCAGGTTTTTACTTGGTTGGAGTCTTACTATCTATGTTAGTAGCATGGCTCTATGACTGGTTGTGTCAGTCTGTTAATCAATTCGGTGGCCCACTTTGGTACAGACTTAAATATCTCATAATAATTCAATGGATTGCCTTGGAATTTGGTACAGACATATACAGTATGTCCCCCTCAGGATGAATTGTTATCACTTTGGTGAAATTATTGTTTATGTTCTGGTAAATAATGCTGTTTGTCCAAGAATTTGGTTTATGATCAAATTCCCTTTTGCTTAGTGCTAGTTAGCAGTTAGCTTTTCGGTAAACTATCAGTTACTTTTGTGTGCTCTCAAATTGAGCTTGTAAGTTGCTCTGCCAACATGAAATGATGTCACCTCGACATCTGAAAAACTCCCTTCAGTGTCCACTAGACATCTTTTGACCTGTAAAAGACCAGCACTTGGTATGTCTGTATCCTTCTGGGTATCAGTTTACTGGAACAAGTATCTGTCTAAACTCGCTGCAACTTGTTTTCTTGTTCCTCATCTCTGTGCATGAAAGTTTGTTTACCATTCCACATCTCAAACATGTGTCCTGAAGACAAACTGCATCAACACTTTTTCATTAATGTGGCCAAATACGGCTCTGACCCCCTCTATAGATGTGGCCATGGACGATTAAAGTTTGACGGCATATTTGGGTGCACTTTTGAATGGATTCTGTTGTTGTTTTTCTTTGTTATCACAACCTGATCACCTGGTAAACATGTTCCAGCCAGGTTTATTTGGGATCTGTCTTGCATCTGTACTGAAATGACTTTCACCAGGCTGACTTCGTGTCTAGGAAAATGCAGGTTCAGATCTTCCAGTGCCCTTCTTTTGACTCATTTCTTCCACAAAAAACTTTGAGCTGCTTAGGATGAAAGCTCCCACAGAGCAAATATATCATCCAGAGTAATAAAGCAAAGCTGCGATAAAAAAAAACAAGCAGAAGGGGAAAAAAGAAAATGGCGAGATGATAAAGGTGATGATTTATGATAGAAGTTGAAGAAGGATGGGCATTCCTTGCAAGATGTGAGCAGAAAAATAGCAAGTTATGATAAGAAAGGTGGACTTGTGTTGGAAGAAAGATGGTGGTATGATATACAGTATGAGTCAAATATGGTAAGGAGCGATAGAAGACAGGAACAGAAGTAAAGAGACAGTCATCTGGAAAAAGGAGGCCTCTGCATTGCAATTTAAAAGCATGAAGAAAAAAGGAAGCACCGAGGAAAATGTAATAATAAAGGGGTGATATATTAAATAAGGGATGGAGGGAGTGAGAATTCGTACGCTGCAGGCTGCAGACTACCCAAAGTCCTCTCTGCTCTGCCCTAAGGTGCCTGCTGATAGTGTGTGTGTCAATATGTTCAGTGTCTGAGTGTGTTCATGTGTATGCTTTGGCCCCCTGCTGTTATGCATTTGGTGTTTGTGTAGGTCCATGCATGTGGTCAGACATGCTTTTATTTCTCCCTGTTTGATGTGTATGTGCATCTGAATTTATCACTGTGTGTGGCAAGTGTGTGTGTGTGTGTGTGTGTGTGTGTGTGTGTATGATGAGATGAGATTAGACATCCTGCAGGGCTGTAGTTCCGTGGAGGCCACCTAAAACGGCAGGAATGACGGGAATGTGAGAACAGTGCTACGCTTCGCTGTCACCACAACAACATCTTTGCCTCATCGTGGGAAGAAGAAGAACAGAAGGAACGGATAGTAGAATAAAGTCAGAGTCAACGTAGAAAGTAGTTGTTTTGAACCTCCTTTTCTAGCCTTTATTGCTGCAAAGGTTGCCAAACTCTTTTTATCTCAACATCAACCTGAGCTCTTCCTGGGTAAAACCTTTCGAATGAGTTTCTAAGACTTTTAAAGTTACTTGTCCCACCATACCAGAGGAGTCGAGTCAAGTCATGTATTTATAGATTTTCACAGCATGCCACACAGACAACAAAGGGTTCCATTCTCTTCCATTGTGTTTGGATGATAAAAAACATTCCCAACTCTTATCTGAAACAAAAGTACAAAAGAAAAAAACCTTTGAAGTATTGTGATTTAAATACACAATGAAAATCACGGCCTGTCTGTGCGGTTACAGCAGACAACTGAATTATACAATAATGAGCTCTGGATATAAGGAGAGAAAAATGTTGAAAATCGTATTAACTGTGACAAACTTGAGTTAAAATCAAACATGAGGGGCCTTATTTAAATGTTCTGTGGCACATAGCCTAAGGTCCATGGCACAAGTGTGTTTAGGGTGTGTCCAACTCCCTTCTGCTCATTAAACAGTGGATAATCTGGGCACAAAGTAAAGTGCAAGGCATAAAAGGGGTTGTATTTGAACTCTTAATTAGTCATTAACATGAATTAAACCGATCAGTGTCATCTCCCATTCCCATTTAAAAGCCAGATGGTCATAATACATGCAGCAATCCATTAAGAGAGCCAGCGTTTGAGGTACAGCAGATGAATTTAATTGACTGTTTAAATCTCCTGACTAACTGACCCAGTTCAGATTCGTACAGTAAAAATATTTGGAATAAAGAAGCCACCCTCCGGATGAGTCCTGAGCTCCATCAGAGCTCTCTCAAAGTATTTATGTGAGAAGATTTGATTCTGTTTCCTCTGGAGACTTTCCTCTGTCATGTCAAGTTTATAACTACAGATTTTGGTTTTGCAGCTTAAATGTGCCTCGATTAGTGCTGCTGTTAGACACTAGACAGTATATGTTAATATGTGCTGCTATCATAGGGCAGTTACACATGCTATATACATATGTTAAATTAGATTATTTTGTTTGTGAGTTTGTAAATTAGACTTTCAGAACACATTTTTTGGTCTCCTGACTCCTGCCATCTGTTTGTTGGTCTGTTTTCCTGTCAATCTGTTCATTTGCATTTTCATGTATTTGTGACATGCCTCATTTGCACTGTACTGCATTTTAAACATTACAGCGAATAGCCCTAACCAAGAAACAGTGTATTAGATGGAACAGCAGTTTGCTTTATTCGTTTGCTTTTGGTGTTTTTATCCAAGTTGCCATCTGTTTAATTTTGATGGACTTGCATTGAAGGTAATGAACTACAAATGCAAACAAAATTGAAATGGGCTCACCAAATCATTAAGTCATAGCACATTAGTGGTGAAAACCTCTACAGGATACCTTAAATTAAACATTCCTGTCATGAATATTTATAGTACTTTCTTTCAATTCAGTATTGTATTTGATGGATTCGGATCTGCAGACCAGGATTGTACTGTCGTGCGAAGTGGAATCAATGCAACCATCAGACAATTAGTGTTTGATATGTTGTTCAAAATGAAAAACATCCCCACTGAGCCGACCAGTGCTAGAGCACCAGCAATCAACCATACCTTCCTTTTGTTTAGTCAAATTTGAGCCAGTGGTGTCTGAGCTATCAGGTTGACAGGTGGAAGGAGTGAATATCAACACTCCACCTGATTGCACTGCATGACAGAACCATCGTCGCAACAGCAGCGTGAGAGAGATGTATCATGTGTTGTGATCTGCTGTGTTTGAAATGAAGAGTGAGGACTAAGGCGCGGTGTGTGTGTGTGTGTGTGTGTGTGTGTGTGTGTGTGTGTGTGTGTGTGTGTGTGTGTGTGTGTGTCTGTGTCTGTGTGACAGCAGGTGTTGTTCTCCTGTGGCGGACTCTACGCTCATCTCTCCCACTGTGGCTGGTTATTAATGGCTACAGATTCATTACAAGCAGCCAGTCAGCCATGCTGTCAGCACGCCCAATGCTATTAATCACACAGTCAGACTGATTGATGCGCACACACAAACACACATGCAGTTTACACAAACCTGTGCAATATTGATCAAAACTTCTCCAGTTATTCAGATACTGTTAAGATTTTTCCTCTGGTTTAACTAATGTTTTACCTCTTTGTCTCCATCCCCTCCATTTCCTGATCCCTCCCTCCTTTCCGTCTTCTCTCATTCCAGAGGACGTCTTTATCCTCCGTGGGAAGGATAAGAAGAACCCTCTCATCTATGGCCTGTTTACCACTTCAAGGTATATACCTCTGTAAAGCAGAAAACATAGGAATATGTCTTCAATTGCCACTCAGAGAAGAGTTTTTGTTCCTACAGAGATTGATTATAGTGGGGAAAAACATAATGAGTCAATGGTATTGATTAACAAACGTAGCAGATATATTTAGGCTCAGATATTTTTGCTACAGTACATTATAGGACAGCAAAACCCTCTTTCCTTTGAGTGTCACATAAAATAAAGACTGTAGAGTTTATGTTGAAATGAAATCAGACTTTGATTGTGGGGGGTTTAAAGTCACAAATGGTTAAAGACAATTTAAAAGCAAAAACCATGTAATATCACAGCCATAAATTAAACAGCAGATGTAGTGACAGTGGAGGTGATGATGAGGTTTTAGTTAATGATGATTCATGCAGAGAAGATTTCCCACCACTGACCAGACACCTGTTCAAAAATCCATAGCAGACAGATGGAATTTTAAAGTATAAATACCAGTGCTCTATAACACAAACATGCCACATTCAAGAAGATAAAAGTAATGGTTTATTTACACAACATAGAAACATCTTTTCCGAATTACATATGAAACAGGTGTGCGTTATCATGTAGGGAATTACAGAAGTTAACAAAAACAACCTGTCATTATCTTCACACAATGATCAGCCATTGTATTGTCCTATATTATGTTCATGATGGGAGTGAAACACGTGACATGATGTGAATTACATTATATTTGTTTGCGCCATGTCATACTGTGATGTGTGTCACTGTATTGTGAGGACACACACAGGCCACAGGGTCACACCACGTGATTCATGAATGAAACACATTCATTTATGTTAACAATAAGGAGCTCATGTGAGCCTTCATCATCATTTCATCATCATCATCAACATGACTGCGACACAGCAAGAGAGTGAGTTAGTGTGGTGTGTGCTTGTGTGTGCGAGTGTGTGTGTGTGTGTGTGTGTGTGTGTGTGTGTGTGTGTGTGTGTGTGTGTGTGTAGGATGGGAGAGGCTAGAGTTTGTATCATACTTTCCTCACACACAGACACGCGTCAGTATGATGATTTGTGGAAATATAGATATATTCATAACAGCTTATGACGCTAATTGGGTGTGTTTGAGTGATTCAGTTATTGCTTCACTCATTTGAAGGCACTATCTCTAATGGTTTTGACTATATTTCACACTTTCACACAATTGTGTGATTGCTGCAGTGAATCAGTCTGAAGTTGCTGTATCTATGAACTGTGTCTTGCAAGCCCCAATTTTTTTAATTTATGTTCATTTTAATCAATTATTCAATGAGTTGTGGTTTTAAGGAAACCACAAGCAACTCTGTCTCTGTCTGCCTTGAGAACTCAAGAAAAACCTTTAAAGAGAAAAACATGCAAAATACAGTATACAAGTCAAACTAGAACAACAACATGCCGTGCAACTTTAAACTTCATTAAAAAGCGAGACAAAACACAAAAAATATCAAACAGCACTGAAATGGGGATTAGAGTCAATAGACACTATGCTTTCTGTTAGTGTCTACAAAATGGTAATTTGCTCACATTGTCAGAGAGAGAGTCATAACAGAGAGGAGGAGAAAAACATTTTTCTGGAACACAGCAATGACACAAACGCAAACATAAAACTGCAAAATACAAGGCAGACAGACACTTAAAACGGCTCAGACAGACAGGCTCTCATTAAGACTGCCTCTCTGTAAGACAGATAGCAGGTGAACAGACACAGCACAGAATGAAAAATAGAGGGAAAATAAATTGAGGAAAAGCCAGAACAAATGAGCGACTGAGCTAAAAACTAAAAAGGCCTGCAGTTTCTCATTTTCTCCAAAGTTATTGACGGCACCACATGTTCTGAGAATAACCCAGCTTCGGAGTCGGACGCAAGAGCTTTACAGTAGCAGCACAAGTATGACAACATTTGGCGTGGCGGAGCAGGGAGTTGGTCTGTTTCTGGGATTTGGAAAGTGTCTGGAATCTCAGCGGGGAACGGATAGAAATCCAAGGCATCACCCAGGGTGGGGTCCCAACCACAGAACTGCAGAACGCAGAAAGGTCATTCCATCTGAATGGAAACTTCTCTCTGACGGCACACACAGAACTTTTTGTCCCCTGTGATGGAGTCAAGAGTGTAGGCTGTGGATCTCTGTGATTTGCTTTACATTTAATATTTTTTTGTTTTGATATTCCATCTGTGCAATGCATATATATATACATAGAGAGAGAGATTGATTTTTTAGTACATGGCTGTTTTGGAGAGATGGGTGTTTATTCATTTTTTGGTTTTCACATTTGTTTATTATTTTTATTCATCCATTCATTTTTATGTTCAATTGTTACCCTATTTGCTTATACATTCATACATCACTTCCTTTATTTATTTGTTTGGGCATTTCATCTAACATCTCAGTTATAGCTGGTCGAATAATATAACAAAATATTAGGAATTCATATTACACACATGGTCAAGGGAGAGTTATGCAGGAATTTCTTTGGAACAGCTGTGGCCCCTTCAGTCCACATGTGTGGATTCTTGCCCATCACACATGTGAGCTCCGATGCCAGACACTAGTGTTGATATTTTGGCAATGAAATGAAACATCTTGCTTCATTGTTTAGTTGTTTATATTACTAGAAAATACAGATTTTATATCATATATATGTATCACATGCCATCGATTTAGAAGCTTTCAGTGGCATTTAATTTTTACCCAACAAGAATGAACTCTCAGCAAGCTGCTGGTTCCACAGCAACAAGTGCCACCTCGCAAGAGTTGCAGAAATTATGTTTGGTCATCATTACTGGCACTAAAGTCATTTTAGTGGACAATTTGACAGTTTAATCTCAGTCGGCCTAATTTCATCTAACATCAGGCGACAGATAAAGTGATCTGCCTTATCTGCACACAGTTGAATTTGGTGTTCCAGGAATTTAATGTTAAATAGAATAGAATAGAAATACTTTATTGATCCCAGACTGGGAAATTACTTTGTTACAGCAGCAAAAAACACTCTTTACATAACATAAACTCTGTTATCACAAATCCTACGACAAGGTTGAGGGTTTTACTGTGGCCTGAAGTCATTTACTCTCTAAATGGACTGTCAAGTCATCAGAACTTTGAGAATATGTACTAAAAAACTTGGGAGAAATAGGTAAATAGGTAATGTCTTTGGCATTTTTAAATTTACACTTGGGAAAATTGTTATGTGTTTTTTCCATCTTAATTTACTTTACACATAAATTCAGCAGACCTTTTTAGTTGGAAGAAGGATCGTCATTTCATAACAGATTTAAACTCTAACTGAAAAGCTATTTCCTTTCTATAGTCTTATAAACTAATAAACTAAACTCCGTACCAGCTACGGTGCCTCTGACCTACAGCTGTACGCAGCTGAGAGAGAAAATAGAGCTTCCCTCTAGTGACAAATTAGACTAAACATACTTTACTGTGTGTGTCAGCCATGTGAGCTGAAAGAAACCACCATGATACATCACAACACAGCCTTTCTGTTTGTAGGAGCTCTGCCCACGATCTTAACCATGATCTTAACTACAGTGGATGGGATGTGTTGTGGTGGGGACCAATGTGCTGAAAGCCGCACATTCATCCAGGCCGGACTTTGGGTTGGAACACATTCAGTGAATTGATGCGTTCAAGCTGAACAGCCACAATGACTCACAGCTCTTCATACAGTGCACCGCTTTCTTATTTTATATACTGCTTTAAGACCATCGCAACTCATCAAGTGAAATCATCAAAGACCCGCTCAACTTGTGTTTTTATTCATGCTCGCCAGAGGAATAATGGATGGAAAATTCTGACTGTGATGAGTGACAGTTCTCCTCCTTTCTTCCTGGATTCTCCTCAGTGACATCCTGAATGGTTCAGCAGTGTGCGTTTATCGTATGGAAGATGTGGTCCGGGCCTTCAAAGGAAACTTCCTGCATAAGGAGGGACCTCAGTACAAGTGGGCAGAGTTTACAGGCAAGGTGCCCTACCCCCGACCAGGAACTGTAAGTTAATACTCAAAACTCTGACTGGTTGCTCTATACTTTATAATCCAACTGTGTGGATACCAAGTGCTTCGAACAAGAGGGCAATCCAAGTGTTCTTAATATGAGATAGTATTATAAACAAGAGGGAAATGCCTTTATTGTACTGGCCAAATCATCAAATCATCAAAATATGTTGTCTTTTTTTAACGATGTAGCCACTATATAAAGACTTGTTTGATGCACACTGATAGCTACACTCTTGTATACACTCTTTTATAGATATTGGGACAAAAGCAAAATAAGGCACTATATTTTCATACGAGAATGAGGATGGAAAGTCATTTTTCAATTGAATTACACCAGAGGTGCTGAATGAAAGTTTGTCTGTCCTCCAAACATTCGTCTCCTTTTTTTTCTCTGTGTCTCAGTGTCCCAGCAGTACATATGGAAGTTACAGCTCAACCAGAGAGTATCCTGACGACGTCATCTTCTTCAGCAGGACTCACCCGCTGCTGCAGGTTCAGCTGATATTTCTCTTTATTAAATTACACCAATCTAATTTAATCAGATGCTGGCTTGTTGTGCAGAAGGGTCAATTCTTGTGCCTCTGAACGCCTTGAAACAAAGTGAACTCTGTTTTAGTGTCACACAGTCCTGCCAGATGACAGAGCTGCTTCTTTCCTTAGGCTTAACTCGTCCTCAGCGCTCTAACAAATAGTATAAATGGTTTTATTTTGACTTACTGTATCCAATCCGGTGACAGGCATTAAGAGTGAATCATTATAACTATGATAATTATATAGATGTAACCAATTATGTCCCTGATGGTCTTGTTTGCTTATGCATGTCATGTAAATTAAGTTGTTTGTTTCATAACATGTTAAAAGTTTAAGTGCGATTACGAGAATTTATCAACAATCAACAATATGATTGGAAAAAAACACAATGAAATTCATCAGTGGAACATTTCTTATGTACTGTTTTACATTTTCTGATTATGAAATTCAAATAATTATACTTTCTCACTGTAGGAAAATGTGCTGCCGCTGGGAGAGCGCCCCCTCCTGGTCAGAGTGGGTGTTCACTACAAGTTCAGCAAACTGCTGGTGGACAGAGTGGAGGCTGTGGACGGCACCTACGATGTCCTGTTCATCGGCACAGGTAGAGTGTGTGCAGCGGACCTTGGGTGCTTAGTGTTTTAACCCCAAAAAGTGTGTTTTTCACAATAAAATGTATCAACCTTTTCCTATTGTAGACTCGGGCCTTGTGCTGAAGGCCATCCATCTGCCCAGAGAACACGGTCAAAGTCAGGAGGTCACTCTGGAGCAGCTGCAGGTCTTTCAGGTACAGCAATCTCCTATTTCAGGGATTTTAGCATGTTGTAGCCTTTTGTTATGAAAGTGTGTACTTTGCATTGCAGGTAACCTTTCTGTAAAGTTGTTGTGTGTCAGTTTTTTCAAATGTATTTCTCCTGCCTTTGGTGTCCATCCACTTCCTTGTAGTATGAAATCAATATTAGAGTTGATAACTTGATTGTGAGGAGATAATGCAGCACAGACTATTTTATATCAGTCTGAACTCAAGGCTGCATTACAACATAATGATCAGTGTGATTAATGACTTTCAATGAACAGCTTAGTGTTCATATCATCATCACGAAATCATCATCATTCGAAATTACCAGCAATAATGTAAAACCTGAATGATTGTATGTACTTAGGAAGTCAAGCAACTCGCAAAAAACACTCATATGCTCCTTTAAATGCAAGGGCACTGAGGAAAGTTTAATTCAGCCTGATCAAATGTCTCATTATACTGTATATTGTGTTTCTAACACACAAATGTGTCCTGTATACAATAACACTAGAAGTATAGTAAAAACTTTCATCAAGTGTGTTCTTGTACATTTAGCATGATTTGGCTCAAATACTACAGCTGCTCATAGTTATAATGTTAGACAACCACCGTTTACAAGATTCACTGCTCAGTCCAGTATTAATTCCATCAAAGGTTCAAATTCAAAATGCTGGAAAAGCTTTGTTTCACTGATGTGGTTGAGATTTCTTTGTCTGAAAATGGTTAGACTATGTTTTCTTCTGCTGTCCATTGTAAAGTCTGTGGTCTGGGAAAGCGATATGGAAGTATGTCTGATTACTAGACGATGAGATCAGCACTCTGAATTATTTAAAACTGTTGTTGAGGTTTTCAGCTGAAGCCAAAGATATAAACACAATTTCTCTTTATTCCTTTTCTATCTATCTATCTATCTATCTATCTATCTATCTATCTATCTATCTGACAGTGACAGTTTCTTTTTCTGTTTGTTTCTCAATTTTTCTTATCTCTCTCCTTCCCACAGCACAAATCACCTGTGACAGCCATGACGCTCTCAAAGAAAAAGGTAACAGATGAGACAGAAACTCA
>OMLP01018060.1:0-29096 GCA_900302685.1 Spondyliosoma cantharus | reverse complement strand
CGTGACTGATGCATATAATTGAACAAGTGTGAACATAGCAGGGACGGTGAGTGAAGTGACTCCACATTAGGGATTGAGTCAGAGACACAGGTGGGGTTTTAATCCAACGTTTTTCTAATTCAAAACGCTGCGGGGAACCCTGGGTCGTTTTCTCAGGCAAACACGTTACAGCCTTATTACAGTCACAGTGATCATTTTCTGTCCATCGGGCAGACGTAATTAGGTTCCCCGCTCACACTGTCTCTTCCAGTGTCAGTGGTATCTCATCAGAGGGAGCCCACTATATAGAGACAGTCAAATGAGTAATTGTTACACAGAACATAGCCTGTGGGTGTTCCTATCAATGACATCCACGGTCCATGCATGAATGCATGGACCGTGGATGCGTCCTCAGAGAAATACCCAACGTATTCAGAAATAGACATACAGGAGAAATTGCATTATTATATTGAAATGTTCATTTGAGGTACAAGTTTGTCCCAACTGATCTCAAATAAGTCAGTTATGGCAACACCCAGATCGGAGAGCCAGGTCTGTGCAGGGAAGCCAGAGGGGGATCACAGTGTTGTTGCAGTACTCGTGGCTGTTTTCTTTCTACACTCTTTGTGTCTACAGCCTCAAAATTGCTTCGTCATTATTGTGTTGCTATGCATGTTGCTATGCCTTTAGCTTAGATTATTTTATAAGTGTAATATGTTACATTCAAAAGCATATGTAACATGGTCTCTAATGTACAGGACTTGACAAATGCCCCTGAAGATTTTTTTTCTCGCTTAAAACGTTTAAATGGCCAATTTTTTTATTATTAGTATTGTTAAAGGTCAAGTAATTTGAAAGCTCAAACAACTACTGTGAACTATTTGGCAAAATAATTGTTTCTTTGCGCAGAAGGTTACTGGAAACATGTTGCATGGCATTTTTTTCTACGAAATCCATTGTATTACTAAAATATTTAATCTGACCTGAATACTTTTGATTTGCTTTTAAACTACTACAAGATGAAACTATTGTGTGTATTATATGTATATTATTATATTGTGTTGTGTATTATACATGTAGCGCCCTACTACCGTAAATTGTTTAAATGGTTTTATTACATTTTTTCAGTTAGTAAAGTGTTCTACATTTATTGCCGCTTTTAATATTTGTATGGTTAATGTGGCGAATGATAGAAAAATGTCCTATATTTTGAAGGCCTTTGAACACCTCAGGTTTCTGCAATTTGGGTTCCCGTTTGTTTTGGCAGGTGTCAATCATTTTCTCTGGTATCGGGGATGAACCTGTCAGATTGTTAAAGGGGCGGGACTAGAGAAAAAGTACGGGGAATGAGGATGGAAATACCTGCCGAAATACTCAAATCCGAGCAAACTTTCGAATAACTTTATGAAAAGTGTTATTTATCGTTATCAACGGGGACTTTAAGCGAGTGGTTGGTTATTTTGTTAAGAGTGTAACCGAGTGTGTTCGAGAAGTGAGGGCTCGTCACTGGCGCAAGCTGAGGACCAAGATGGGACCGTTGCTAGCGGTTAGCATCGCCAGCTGCTAATCAGGAGATGACGCGGACCCGGTTGGACTTTGACGTCACCACGTGCTGCTGCAGGACCAAGCGGCGGAACGGGTCCTCTTGAATATGAGGTGATTCAAAACAAAGGGAAACTATACGACCCACAAGGTTTACACATATTACACATTACACATTAGTTAGGGTTAACAAATAAACTGCATGGGAAAATGAATACTCAATAACAGCATAGTTGCAATAAATAAACTAACCAGGCCTCTCTGCAGTTTAGGCATCATTTTTCTTAAATGCATTCTTATATATAAAACAAACAATGGGACAGATGACACTTATATCTGAGTATGTATTATCAAACTTTTTTTAAAGAGATGAACAAAAAAGAGGGAATGGCAATCTGTATCTACTGTATCTTCTGTTATTCTTGAGAAAGAGGCAAGTGAATACGATTTTTTTTCCTTCCTGCTCCCTGTTTAGCGCATTGTTTTTGAAATCATACACTGAAATGAGCAAAATAAGCCAGATTTGAATGTGCGAACGAATGAAACTCAAATGTCGAAGGTGGTGTTGCTGATGAATTCCTGAAACGTGTATTAATAATAAGTACATTTGCCATGAAATGGAGCGATTGTCTGAAGAACCCTGTACTTTTCACAAGTTAATAGAGCATCGGTTATCATGATAAAAGTTTCAGCATTTTAAAACTTCCATCTTTTAGGAAGCAATTGAACAATCTAATCACGTAATCTTAAAAAATTAAACTATAATCATTCAGATATTGAAAATGATGTCACATGTAATGTTAACTGTTACTACCTAACCCTGGTGCAAGACTGATATATACCCTACCTTGTCGTATGATTTCCAAAAGTTAGAAGGTCACAGGGTTGGAAAACATGCCAAAACATGTCTTTTTTTTTTATTTTAGCAGTAAATTCAGGTGAAGCTATTCTTTGCAGCATCTTGAAAAGACATAATTGACCTCTAAAGATAGCGCTACAGAAACAGACTTGTGGGAAAAGGCGCTGCATTGTACTTGATGGCAGCAGACTCTTCAGCAGGGGTTGTGGTTGCTGTTGTTGTCATGGGCGTCCTTATGGCTTGTCCTCTGGTGTCAGTCAATAGTTTGGTTCCTGCAGCTTTGACTCCTCTCCTCTAGAACGTGACAATGAGACCCGCCGTGCACTCTGTTGGACCGACTCCCTTCCCTCTCTCCTCTCCCTCTTTTCTCTTATCCCGGGGTTATCCACATATGACACCTGCCAAGACGGCACCGTAGAAGTAATCTGACATTTCATTCTCACCTGCAGATACGACCTCTTCTCCTTTCTCACCTTAACCTTGAGTGTTTCCACTCATTTGCGACCTCCCGAGTGTCCACTGTCCAACCCCCCCCAAAAAACACAATCCAAATGCCAGAGAGAGCTATGAAACCAGACCAGCGTGAGACCAAGGCTCGTCTTTATTAGTTTAGTGAGAACCACTAGCTTAAACCCCATTTTTGTCATCCCGACTCGCCCAGAAAACGTCCGGGATCAGGTTGCCGGGCACAGGTGAATTTGTTGTAACTGACATTTTCTGCAGTGGTGCTCTTCTTCCTTCTCCTTTGCCTCGTTTTTTTTTTCAGGCTCACTGAACTGAGGGAAAATGACATTTAATTACAGGAGAGCAGTCACGCAGTTCGGCTAATTACGATCCCGGGAGTTCAGTCATCATATCTAATTAACTTTCACTTTCATGAAAGCTTAATGCAGCACCATAGCTAGGCGCTGCATGTGCCACACTTCAGGAATATTGACAACTCTTTGGAAATTAATTTTCAGAATAGCCTCCCCCCCCGGCCATCCCTCTCCCTTGTTTAAAAAAACAAAACAGAAAAAACAGCGGAGAGTCAACGTTTTTTAAGCCTCGATTTTAGCTTTGATGTTTGTTTAATTTATGGGACGATAGAAGATATTCATAATTGATCTCGCCCTGCATTATGCTTAAATAGAAATGAATATAATCAATCACCTGGACGGCGGTGGCAATTCATAGCCTTATTGATTGTTAAAAGCACACTGCATAGTCTGATTCACATTCATTATGACACTCTCAGAGGACAATCAATTCATTATTATGCTTGCCCTTGACCACATTGTTAGTGTGCTTACTGGGGCATAATCTTCCAAGTGCATGTGTGCATTTGTTGGTGTCATTTTTCATGGATGGAGAGAATCGGGCTTGAAGACCTACTTGTGACCTTTTTTTATACCGTCCTTAGTTATCAGCATTTTAGAACACCAATTTGTATATTATTATCTTCTTTTAAAGTTGCAGTATGTAGTTTTGGGGAAGAATATTTAATCAGGAGAGAACGATCTTCATAGACTGTTGTTTTGCTGTTGTTTTTACGCCTAAATAAACAAACTCTGTATCAAACCTTAAAGAACAACACAATTTCATATTGTTTTACCTTGTTTATATTTGGCGGACCCTGCCACCTTTCTAGCTTTTTCGTTTTCCTTGGAGAGCAGCTTGTCTATTCAGTTATGAAAAAAAACCATTTCTGAGTTGTATTGCCGCACAGTGTGATCCAATGTGACCTCTACTTCAGGAGCCCCTTTTTGTATCCATTTGTTGTTGACCGAGTCGTGCGCGTTATGCGCCCTGCCTTCTGCTTTATATGCTAATGCTGTTGATGGGATGCGTGTCTCTTTCTGAGACCTGGGATCGCACTAGAGCAGAAACCAGAGTGCTAATTGGTGGCTTGAAATCCCGTCAGTGCAGCCCAAGCTCTGTAAAGGTCATCTGCACTCATAAAAATGGAGTGCTCACTTGTTTTTTTTTTATTAACCGGCCTGACAGACTTGGCCCAGAAAATCAAATATAAAATTGTAGTGAGGTATTGTTATGCCCCGCGGCCCTGTATAAGTCACAAAGGTTAGTTTTTGGTTACTCTACTTGTCTCCATTGATGTTTATTTGTTATAAATGAATAAACAGCTAGTAATATCTTTCTGGTCAGGAACATTGCCATTTTTCCAACAAATTATTTACATATTTGGCATCATTAGAAATAAAATTCAGGGAACATTTAACTCACATGACTGACTAGCTGTTTCTGCTGCTGGCCGCGATGACCTGTAAAGTTTCTTCTTCTTTAAAGCTTCAATATGTAAGAATTGGTCAACTGTCGCTAATTACTGCTTACTATATCTGCCATTAGCTACTTAGCTCAGTTAGCCATGCAGCAAGCGGTCAAGGCGGTGAACTTTGGACCGGACTGGCCAGGACAAGCTGGTTAGCATGCTAGCTTCAGTAAATAGCTCTTCAGCATAACACATAAGAGTCTGTGGATAATTTTTCTTACTTTTTTATGTTGCACCTTAAGGTATTATTGGCAGTTGGTAAGCGACTGATTTTGGTTTCTGGTTTACTTCTACTCTGTTTTTTATGTAGATGTATAACGTAGCATCTTCATCCGTAGAATAAAAAAATATTCTTTCATAGCCTAGCTTAATCACTCCAAAACAGCTGATGAAAACATGTCTACTTTGGATCTTCTTTCATCTTTTTTTTTTCTTTTTTGCGACATTTTAAAAGTTCGCTTTGAAAACAAGATATGTTCAATAGTGAGAGTCTAAATACTAGCTCCCTGGTTCTCCTCTGCTTTATGGCAAGCTCACCTAACCCAACCATCTCCTGAGGTCATATTTAGTCTATACACACTTGAATGCATGCATTTCCCCAAATGTTTGAATATTTGTCCATAAAATATGATGCTACAGCTAGGAAACGACTGGGTTAGCGTTGCATAAATACTGGAAACGTGAAAACTAGCTAGCCTGGCTCTGTCCAAAGGTTGCAGAATCTACCTACCAGCACATCCAAAGTTCACTGAATAAAATGTCTTTGTTTAATCTGGAGGGCCAAATAACATTTTGGTGCCACCACTGGAAAATGGTGAACTGTAATTGTTATACTTCTGATTACATAGGGATTGAACTAACAAGATATTTCAGTAGTGAGCGTTGCAGTTCCCTTTACAGGCAGATTCTGTTACCTTTGGACAGAGCCAAGCTAGTTTTCACATTTCCAGTATTTATGCAAAGCTAACCTAATCATCTCCTAGCTCTAGCATCATATTTAGTAGACAAATATGAAAGTAGTGATACACTTCTTCTCTAACTCTTGGCAAGAAAGTACATAAGCATTTTTTATCTCCAAAATGTTGACCTCTTCTCTTAGATATGAGCTGTTTCCCTGTGTTCCCAGTCTTTATGCTAACTGAAGCTAACTGGCTCCTGGCTGTAGCATCATGTTCAAAGGACAGATATGAAAAAGATGTATTGTTCCTTTAAACAAATGGGCTGCATGCGCCTTTTAAAGAATTACCTGCGTTATTCTCATAGAAACACCCACAACCTCTGAGCTGCTGCCTTATAATGATGACACAACATGCCAAGCACATAGTTGTGATTTAGCATTACACTTACTGGTGGCTCTCTAATTCCAGCATCCCCCCCCACTCACACAGTGGAGACGTGAAAAATGTTAGTGGCCTGCCATAATGCTGCAAACATCAGCGAACCCCACAAGGAGGATTAATGCCTCGTCTGGCTTTTATTATGCTGTCCTGCCGTCCTTCGCGGGCTGGCCATTCATCCTTGTAAGATGTCCATATCTGCTCCCGGTGTGGGCCGCATACGTGCGCTCACGTGTGTGTGTGTGTGTCTCTACCCGTGTGTGTCCACTTGTGCATATGCATGCGCTGTGTATATGAAAGTGCTCGCCTGCTGCCTGCATGAGATCTTAAAAGTTCATCCCAGAGGGGGTTAAATCACTCGTCCAGTCGCAGGCTTTCCAGGGCCATGTCTGCCTTGTCTTATCAATCTATCGACGTGGCACCTGCGCTGCCAGTTGCGCTAGGAGCCCGATGCAGTAGACGGCCCAGGGCCCCACCGCGGAGGAATACTAATGGGGATGCAGATAGCTTTTGGTTTGGCCACCTCAGCAGACATTGATCCCCCTGCGGACTTCCACGGTGGTGACAGATGGACTGTCACCTCTGAATGAGAGGATTGGGACACGTCCCCTCACATCTCCCTCAGTGGGGTTCAGTCACTGCCTCTGTGCATGTTGCTTCATCCGTCCTTTGCGTACTCTCCCCTCATGTCCCTGCTTTGCTTCATTGTCGGTCCTCCTTTTTTCCTACAGACTTACAGAAGCAAAAGTCCGTCCCATAACAGCAATGTTTAACCGCTTGTTAAATCTCTCTAAACCTGTTTGAGATGTTCCTGAAAGATCAAACACATAAAGCCATGAAGATTAACTCGGCCGGCTTCATTTAATTAAGGGAAAGGGTGGAGGCGGGGTTTGTTTGTGTTCGCGACACACCGAGTCCTCTCTCAGTCACTATAAGGTATATAAATATAAACGTACCATTTATTGATGATTGTTCATTTTAAGCTGATTAATCTGCAACTGCTTTGATCATCAAATGATCAAATCATTTTTCATTCAAATACACTAAATGTTTGATGCTTCTCCAATATGAGGATGTCTTTCACTTATCTGTTTCATAGCATTGTGATTTTAATATATTTGTGTTTTGCACTCGTGGTCAGACAAAATGTGCATAATGTCACTTTGGGTCCTGGGAAACTGTGATGGGTATTCGACCCTTTTTGAAGACCAAATGATGAACCGATGATGGAGAAAATGACTTCTTTAGCCTTTAACTTTTAAAATGATAATGACTTGAAGCCTTAATAAAAAATGATGACAAAATTAAGCAACTATTTTATGCCAGGTCCACTTTTGAATACATCAAAAATACATCCCAGGCCCCAAAGTGTCCTTTAATGTCTGCAACCAGATGCTCCAGATGTTTTATCAGTCTGTTGTTGCGAGCACCATCTTCTTTGCTGTGGTATCCTGGGGTGCGGGCATCAAAGCGAAGGATGCAAACAGCCTGAATAAACTCTGTTGTTGGCTCTGAGCATGTCACCCTGGAGGAGGAGGTGGAGGACAGGATGCTGGCTGCCAATCATGGACCGTGCCTCTCACCCCCTCCGCAAAACTCTGGACAAGCTAAAGAGCAGCTTCAGCAACAGACTAATTCAACCCCGCTGCTTTAAAGAACGGCACAGGAAATCATTCCTACCTGGTGACATCAGACTATATAAAATATAGTATAGTATATATATATATATATAGTATAATATAATATTATAAATCTGCATCTATCTATCTATCTATCTATCTATCTATCTATCTATCTATCTATCTATCTCAAAATGTGTATTTTTGCGAGTATGAAAGATATTTCCACTATTTATGATTTGAGTCCATCACCACAATAAAAATATAATGGGACACCGCTCAGGCATTTCCAAATCACCTGTTAGACTGTCTCTAACCCCAGAACCTCTTCTCTCGTCTCCAAATCCCACTTATCAGTTATTGCCGCCTGGACGGTATTGAGAGGAGCTATGCAAATGACTGAGAAGGAAAGGCCAGATCTAATCTTAAGGTTTATTCTAATTAAAAGTGATTTACTTTCCTCCACCATTCCCTGAGAGGGAAGCTTAATGTCCTGTTCTCAGAGGAGATGGCATCCTCTAACTCAATTAGGTAGGAGAAGATGCACTTGGGTAAAGTTTGCTCTGCATGGAAACGCTTAACATGCAGCGTAGCAGCACGCAGTGAAACATTGAGACTTCTATAAGGGCAGGACAGAGAAAGTCAAGGTTAAGGGTCGCCCCGGTCTGTTCCACCTTGTGTTTGAATGTGATGGCTTTAATGTGTTCTCGCTCACAGGCAAACACAACCTCAGACTTTTGTTGAAAACTGGATCCCAGCATTCCGAGCTGCTTTCCACTGATTTACTTTTAACCAGTTTTCTCCTCCCCTTTTTCTGAAAGAGAGGTGGCAAAAGTGACTTCTAAGATGAAAAAAAAAAGAAGAAAGTTTGACGAGATTTTTTCCAAGTGCCGTCTGGCAGATTGAATTGTACAGCAAGACGAGGAATGAAACCTAAAAACTTTAAAAGTTATTCACGCTCACTGAATACAGAAATTACAAATATTTCAAATGTTTTCGTTCAGTATTTCATTGGAAACTGAACCAGCGACCTCTGAATATCAAGACTAGCAGTCATCTATTCAAACGACTTTATCTACTCAATTAACGGGAGTAATGAAATTCACAATTTTTTGTAGAGAATATCCATAAGAAATAGAGCGTTTTCTTTGGTTTCAGGACTTTTTTGTGCGATGACCAACAGTGCGAACAGTGAGTGCACTTGCTCTCGACCCTGATACTACAAAATGTTGGCTTTATGTAAATGCTTTACAGTCAAACAGCAAATATACTCTAACATAAGCTATTGGTTTCATTAAAGTTTTTCTTTGTTTTTGGTTATAGTGATAAAAAGATAATGGGTTAAAGTTAATAAAATAGCATATCATTTAGACATCAGCTTTGCGTTAATGCACTCCTGGTAACTTGACAGCTGGTCACCCTCGTCCTGACTCCTGGTGCTGTCTCGCACAAAGACTAAATCCTGACATGCATTGACATTTGAACTGCTTTGGAAGATGTACATGGCCTCAAGGTAATAATTGCCAGTCATGCCCCATATCTCACTCTTTCATTCCAAATTAAAATAGGCCCCTCCTAAAAAAATGGAAAGGGACATTTTAGGAGCACCTTGACATTTATCCTTACCCTTATCTACACATATTACATATAAATGTTTGCGAGTTAATGAGAAGATAATGCCACCCATTACGTTTAGGTATCAAGACTGTTTTGTCTGTTTGCCTGAACAGTTCATTAAAATGATACGCAAGTTGTTTTCCTGTATCAGACAAATAAATGGTGTCCTGCTGACTCCCAACTCTGACATTTCAGCGACATTCCCCCGTGCCCTCGTCACATTTCATATTCGCTCACAAACATGCACCACTTACATAAGCTGCAGTTTTTTATTGTGTTGAAGCAACCTGCCAAATAATTATGTGGTCTAACACCTCAGCGTCCCTCCACTAAACACCTCCACTGCAGCTGTCCATATTCACTCCGGGCCAGCGCCGAAATATTCGTTCTGTCGTTAAAATAAATACTGAATATATTACTGACGGATGTGATGCTCTCGTGATATGTGGTCTTCCTGATCCCTGTCAATAGCTGCTGGTAGTGGTATAAAAATATCCCAAATTTGTGCCTGAGACCAAATGTTCCGTTTTCATCTTTCCAAATGTGAAAACAAAATTTGTCTGCAAATCAGCAGTCTGAAATATCAACTTCTGAAAACTTGTCTGTTTTCAAAGTGTCTCCTTGACAGTCATAAATATCAGAACATTTACTGCGCCATGCTGAATAAAAATGATGTAAACCTTAAGGAGATACACTTTGATATGCAAAAACTAAACGCAGCAAAGCTTGTTTGTTTGTGTGTGTGTGTGTGTGTGTGTGTGTGTGTGTGTGTGTGCAAGCAGATGTTTTGGTAGCTCATGTTACGCTCAGATACACCTGAAGAGCATTCATGTCAGTCATGGCCATCAGATGGAGAGATGACATGTTGGATGAGTGAGTATGCTCAGAGTGATCGAGATAAGGACTGGCATTTTAGTGTTTGTGTGTGTGTGTGTTGTCATTGCAGTGGATAAGAAACATATATCTGCAGCGTTTATAGAAAGTGTATGCAGCTTCTAGAAAGCAGTTCCCTGAAAAGTTTCAACTTTACATTTGTGTTTCCGTGACCGTAATCGTCTATTAGCTGTAAGGAGTGTACGGTCACTTTGAATGTCCTACCTCTCATGTTTATAACTTCCAAATCTTTGGTACTCGCACACAGATGTGTATCATGCAGCACACTCCATCATCTGTAGCTATACCGTATCTGAAACGGCACCATTTGTTTTGTTTAATGCCAGGCTAAAGGAAAGGTGCACGGCGCTTCATAATGTACAAATGTGCAACATAATGATAATGCATATAGACTTTACTATTCGGTGAACATGTACTTAATAGTTAACAACTTAACATGTTTTGGTGCATTTTGCATTGCTTGATAAAACAGTATTTCTGCGTCTGTATTTGCAAAATGGTTTGGAGCATCCACAGAGCCTTACAAAAGGAGCGGCAATGACAGACCGATATAATGTCTTTGAATTGACTTTGTTTGAGGAGCTGGCTCACCAGGATGAAAAAAGGAAAATGTAGACAGTCACGTACTTTTGTGCTTTGATAGATCTTGAAGAGAGAGGCTGCCGGCGTCAACGCCACGTGTATACTGTTGGCAGTGTTCAATAAAGCTCCTTGTTTCCTCAGTTTTCAAGTGACCCTCAGAAGAGTAGATGTGCTTGAGGGCACAGCTAACGGGGATCCCAACAGATAAACAAATGAAGGTCCGTGACTGTACGGACTCCTCAGTCTTATTTTGTCCTCAAGCGCTTCTCACAAAGCTTTGGCTCATTATTCTGCTGCAGTATAAATCCTTCCCTACAAAGATGCCAACGAGAGGGTGAAGCCTATCACTGAGCAATGTAACGGTACTTCTCCTTGGTCAGGGTGGAGTCAATTACGTGCAGGTGTTGAACTCCAGAGCACCCATATTTCCACCACCATTTTGAAACACGGGGGTGTCATTCAATGACCTGTACGTCCCCTCACATCCACCCAACAGGGTGTGTTAGAACTGTTAAATCTCAAACTTCTCCTCATCAGTAAATAGGATTTTTATCTATGTAAATATTATCACAACCACATCAGACCTTTTTTGGTTGTGTATTTGATGCAGTCTGTTCAGTAAACCCTTTGAAAGTATTTCGGAACGACATCCAAAAATCAACTTTGACCACTCTAACAGGCCTCACACCAGGAGGGATTTTTACATCCCGAACATAATGGTCATCCAAAAAGGTTGGATTTTAAAAACTGCAGTGGCTACCTGCTGGGCAACTTCTTTGAGAACATACTTCAAACAAGTACTAAAGACTGCTAAATTAGAGTTTAATAAAAAAAATAATTTCTCAGCAAGATATTGCCTGAACAGTTGATATTCTGCAAAACATTACAGGCTGGTAATGGGCTGTAAGGATTATTCAATTTAGTTTCAAATATTTTAGAACATTAACAACAAAACTGTGTGACCTTTCGCTCAAAAATTATGTGATCCAAACTTGGAATTGTAGGGAAAATGTTAAGCTCTGCATTGTATTTCCATCATGCTCATCGAGAATGCTAATAGACAGGGTGAATTGTGCATTTCCTTTGCAGGCCCCTCATTGACACGGGCACCATTTACCGCTGTCACCCCCCGTCCTCCTCCCCCTCACCACCACCACCACCACCACTTAGTGAATAAAGGTCAGGCAATCAGGCATCTGGAAGGACAGCTAATTTGTCATCCCTCGACAAACGTGTCAGCGTCCGATCTTGTCCGCAGGGCTTGATACGGCAACAAGCCGTAAAGGTTAAGAGATTCAAAGAACGCTCCCCCTTCCCTTCCCTTCCCCGGCTCGCCCTGTCTCCATCTCAACAAGCAACATGCGACAGAGCAGAAAATTCAATTTTGGATTTGATACTGTGAGAGCTATGTGGTTTCATGGCTGTAACTCTTCAGAGTCTTTAGGCATGTCGTCCGCCTTGCTCAGTTAAACTCTACAGGAGCCCCCCAGATCGAGACGTTGCTGTCTTGTACATGTCATTCTCAGCTAGAGCAGCATCTCCTTCCCCGACAATGAAATGCCAAAAGGGTATGCTCACTTGAAAGTAATGGGCATTTCAATGTTAGTTAGAGCTCGAGCATGATTTAAAACTGACAGTGGTTGGGCTGTAGATGAAGATCATCTTTCAAATCAACAAATTTTCCTCAATTTACAATTTTTTATTGAAAATCAATCCAGTAACTTTAAATTTGAATAGAGCACAGCTGCAGTAATCCCAAGCAATCTGTCGATCTAAGCATGGCCTTTGTGATTATAGAGGCATTACAAGCCGTCCCTGTCGTCCCTGAATGCATCCTAATGGCCTGTTTAGTGTCCGTCTACAGCCGCAGGTGTGTGTCCCCTTCTGATTCCCAAGAGTACAAGAGAGTGAGTGAGAGAGGGGCAGAGGCATGAATGAGTGACTTTGATCAGGTAAGTTCACCAGGCCGGTCTGTGTGTGTGTGAGAGAGAGGAGTGTTCAGTGTGGGATAATGGAGAGTCACGCTGACAGCTGCATGTCAGATACGCTTAATGTACATCAATGCCTACAATCCCTTTAGCCCAGCAAACACACACACACACACACACACACACACACACTCACACACACCTGAGCGTTGTTAACTAATCTCCGGAGGGTGCGAAGGACAGGCAGGTGGAGGCATCGTTACTTGGCATTTAAACTTTTACATGTGGTGTGGTAAGAAAATTCTCATAAGGAAACAAGACTACTTGTCTTACAGCCATGCTAGTGGCCCTGTGAGACTGTCCTTATGCACTGTGGAGCTAAAATGCTAATGCTAAGCAGATGTAGGTCTAATGTTTCCTGTGCTCACCATCTAAATGTGTTAGCATGTTGACATTGCTTTACTAGCTCTCACAGCTAAAGCTAATGGAAATCCTTATTATGCAGGTTGATTAACAACAAAGTATCAGGCATATTAGAAATTTGATCTGGGGATCATGAATGTCCGTACCACATTTCATGGCAGTAAACCCAACATTCATTGAGATATTTCAGTCTCGACTATCTTGACGTGCCAGATGGTTTGTTCCACGGAGCGATCTGGAAAGGCACTGCTAGGCAGGCACTTTATAAAAGAACTTGGCAGGTGATTCAACGAACCTGTCTGTCACCTTCTTACACGGGCTAACTTCAACCAATCAGATCAACACAGAGCACTACGCCAAGTGGAGCCTCGGTAAATCAAACCACTCCCGAAGCCAGTCGAGAGAAGAGCGAAAACACATTTTCCATCGAGAAAAGCCTTCATTCCAATTATTTGCCGTTCTTTTAATGAAAAGTTTTCCGGACAGAGTTATCAAACTTTTTGCTTTGTTGATTTATCAATTGCTGACTTTCAGCCGAATCGCATCATGATTATTTTATCAGGTATATATTAATTAAACAGTTGTTACTGAAGGAAGGTCTTGGAAATTATTCTTATGAATATTATGACCTCGATTTGGACAGTATAATTCGAGTACGGTAAACATTGTCTGCAAACATTATTTTAACACCCTCCCCTCCAAAGTTTGTCAACTTTCTTTCTCTACTGAACGCAGTTTGGCTGTTTCGCTTTCCCCTCTCCATCTTACCTCATCTCTTTATTGACTTTCCTCACCTTCACGACTCCCTCACCTCTCAGCCTCTGCCTCTTCTTTATGTCTACTTTCTCAGTCTCCCCTGATTCATAGCCTGTCACTTATAAACTGCCATCAGGCCACCGAATGAAACCACACCGCCATTTTCTTCTTTTCATTTCACGTCAAGTGTGTATTTAGCAAGGGGATACGTGCAGAAGTTCATATCTACCCCTCAGCAACACAGACAAACAAACAGATAAAGTTTGTGTATCTGCTGAAATCTATAGATAGCTGGTGCACAGCAGGGGGTGTCTCAGTTGCAAGTCACTGCTCTGAGCTAATGTGACTGCAGGCTCTCTGCAAAGTGAGAGAGGGGAGGAGAGCCGAGGGAGAAAAGGCTGGCGAGTTGAGTAGGCGAGGTAAGGTGGACGTCATGCTGAGAAGGCATCACACTCATGTGTGAAGCCTAATCAGGCACAATCTGCTTCACCATGATGCAATGTGCAGCGTGACTGAGTATTTTGTATTTATTTGGAATTAAAGGTGTTGCACGCCCGTTGCTGCATTTCATTATCCAGCACATTAAAGGTATCCAGGGGAGTTGATGAAGTGGCGCCAGGAGGTGCAGAAGTGGCTCCTGGAGATGTTTGTATCACGTGTTCTTTGGATGTGAGCACAAACAGCAGCAACATCTGTGGCTAAGGGAGGGCGAGTATACCGTCGTATTGTTTATGTTGACCTGGCTTTAAACTTCATAAACACACGGGTGCCTCTGTGCCCCGAGCCGAAGCTAGAATGAAGATATTGTTATCATTTCAAACCAGGCGACCTAAGGCATCGATTGGCACCAACCACGTCATGCTAGAGGGAAGCTGGCTGAATAACCCTCCAAAGTTAGGATACATTTTGACGAGGGAAAAACTGATATGGCCATTTTCAGATGGGTCCCCCTTGATCTTTCCCTTCAGGATATCTACATGAAAATGGCTTCTATGGATACCTAAGAATCTCACCTTTATAGACAAACCTGCATTATGCTATTCCCATGCAGTTTTTGGCAAACTTCTAAACAGTAGTTTTCGCCATCCCACTGCTGAAAAATGCCTTTTACTGCTGAAATCTCCAACATTCTTATGTTTGATTAGAACATAATTCTGATTTTGGTTGATACCAAATCAGAAATCAGATTGTGAACAGTTTCAATCAGTTGTCGAGTGGTCCAAAATGCTTCCACTTAAACTCACTCAAACAAATGGTCTCAACCCGAAACTGCTGCTACAACTTGTGATGGCCATCAGATACATTATGATGTATCTGATGTACCTTCAATTGTGTTGAATTTGCCGAATAAAACTCTAAAACTAAAAGATATTCAGTTAACGATATGATATGGAACAAACTAAAGAAAAAAAAACTGAACTTGGAAAAGCTAGAACCTGAGAATGGTAGCTGTTGTAGCTGATAAATCAATTATTTGTTACAGCTCTTTAGTGGTTATTTAGATTTTGTGTTAAGTCACTAACAGTTGTAGGCTGTATCATAAACTGATTAAAACCCAGTTCTTTTTTGAATGTCTCGTCTCATTTATGTGAGAAACAGGTCACATTGACTTCCCTCTTAGCTTTCTTCAAATGTAATCTTTTTCCCCTGCAAATATATATACCACCAAAATAAACATAACAAAGGCTGCACATGAAAAGGGAGACAAGAAAACACGTCTGCAGTAAAACCACAAAGGAAACTGATAAAACACTGACTTATAGTCTCATAATAAACAAGATTAAGTAGCACAAAAATAAAGATGTAGCAATAATTCAAAAACAGTCTCTTGCTCCAATCTCTTGTGAGAGCTGATAACTTTAACTTTTAACTGTGATTCAGTACGAAGTGAGAGGCTCTTGTTCCAGAAGGCAAGACTGAAGAAATTTAATTTCTCAAACATTAATTGAAGTTTGCTGGCTTGTAATGATCAGTTTTATCAGCTTTTACAGTGTAGTTGCAATAAAACAGCAGCCACCATCATCACTGCAGTGTCGTTATGGTCACAGTCAACACATTTACTCGGCATAATGCGAGCTGTTACTGAGGACATGAACCGCAAGCCGTGTCTAAGTACAGAGGACACTTCCATCACCATAATTTCATTAACCTGCAGTTAGTAGTAGTGTCAACACAGTCCAACAACATGTATGCAAATAGTTGCACTTTACGATACATAAACGACACAGAAAATAATAACAGCAAAAATCCAATGTTTTTGGGCAGCCTACTTTAGATGTAGGGATGAGTGAGTACAGCATTATTCTGTATGTATCTGCTCAGGCTCACGTATCCTCCCCTCACGTCTGTTTCAAAGAATATGAATATTTCTGCTGGTCCTTCATGCATGGATGTTAAGCAATGCAACCACTAGAGTCAAATCGGTCGCACACTGGCCTCCACTTTTCTTTCATTGGTCTGTATCTGAAAGCTTTCCGAAAAAATGGATGAAAAAACGCAGGGGATGGGCAGAAGGCTCCATCCATATACGTGTCTAAGGTAAATGAGTCTGACATGATCTGTACATGGGATGCGTGGGGCTTGAACTGAAAGTTGGGGGGGGCAGTCTTAATTCAAGCCTGTAATTGATTCAGATTCAAAATCAGACTATTTACAGGTTTGAGTTTACGATCAGTGTTTTTCAAGACGATTCGGAGAGCTGCATTTTTTTTTGTCTGAACCCAACCTAATTTGAGAGAAAATGCACTGATCCCGATCCGAACTTGACGTAGTTGAAAACACCAGTCAGTAACATTCCAAAGAACCGCTTTTTTATAGCTAAAATCTCATGATCACGTAGTTGCCTGTTTACCCTGATTAGAGATATGCATTGCAGATTAACGTGAAACGGTGATGATCGAAGCACATAGACATAAGATCAAAATATAAATGTACATGCATTTTATTTCGTGACATGATTGAGCCCAATTCGAACACAGATATGTTTTCTAAATTTCTGTCCAATATGGATTCTCGACCTTTACCCGTGCAGTCCTGAAGGGTCCTGTATATTGACACATCGATGATACTCATAAAAGTACATCATCTGTGCTGGATACTCATTTCAGTCGAGTACTTGACCCTTATGAGACGACTCGAAGCATGATTACGCTCCAGGTTGCAGACTGTCCATTTGAAACTCGCTGGTCGCTCCAGCACTAATGATGTGATTGACAGGATTCAGTATTTCGGTGCCAGTGCATGATTGGCTGCTGATAGGCGATGTCGTCCAAAGCGTTGAGCTGCAGAGACGAGGGGAAATGAGGAGACCGTCTTGGGTCATCCAAAATGAATAGTCCAGACCGGCTCCTTGGGTTTTTGGCAGTGCAGACTCATGATTAGTGATAGACTCTTGTCCCAAAACAGTGATCTCCCCTCAAAATAGCCTTGTTTAGGCGCTGTGCAAGTAAGTAGAGTTGTTGGAAGGGAGCTTTAGTGGCTGTGAAATGGTGACTAATTTGGGGTAAAGAAACGTGGCCTTTGATCTTTGCATTGAATAAAGCAGACTGTGCCTGCCTCTGCGCCCCTTAGGCCTCATTGTCAGCCTGCCAGAACGTCATCTTTCTCCCATCACTGAATATAAAGCTGTGGAATACATCATGCAAATAATCAGGCTGGAAACAAACACAAGCAGTGCTGTCCCCCAAAGGAAGAGGCAGCCGTCTCTAATGAGCAGGGTAAAATTGGAATATTCATACCTCTTTCCTTCCGCAGAAACGATTGAGTGATTCCCTTCTCTCCCCCGTCGCTGTGCCCTGCTCCTCTCCTCTCCTCGTTTTCTGTCTTCCCTCTTTCATTCGCCGTTCACGTTTGTCCTTCCCTCTCGACTTCACTTCTTGCTCCCACTTCTTTTCCTTCTCCTTCGTCTTCCTTTGT
Organism: Spondyliosoma cantharus; assembly: GCA_900302685.1. Classification (NCBI taxonomy): domain Eukaryota; kingdom Metazoa; phylum Chordata; class Actinopteri; order Spariformes; family Sparidae; genus Spondyliosoma; species Spondyliosoma cantharus. Next base: position 11,376 of record OMLP01018060.1, on the reverse strand, counting down.
TCACTGTCTTCCTGGAACGCAGCGATAAACAGTAACGTGAATAGGCAGCCAGTGATGTTGACAAAGCCGTTCACAGATTACGCCCCTGGATCAGAGTCACAAATCTGCCAGAGTGGAGACGTTTGTTTGTGGGAGAATCAGTAATGAATGCAAAGGGAAAAAGATTATTAGGAAGGAGTCGGAGAGAGTTTGAAAGTATGAAATATCTCCAAATTTAGACTTCAGATTTACAGGCCTCCCCCCCACATGCTGGATTTAGTTGTCAGAAGTGTTGTCAAACTGATGTCTCATGGCTCTGAGTCTCATCCCACTCAGACAATGGGAGGTCTGGTGAATGATACTCTAAAAGGGCCCACTTGCAAGCACTTCCAGTTCATATTTGCTTGCCTTTAAAGTCGGATTTCATAATGAGTGTTAACATCACAGGAGTGCCATACACTCGACAGGGAATCAAAGGAAACAGTGACGAGTACCACGCAGCTAATTTCAGAGGCTAAATGAAAAAAGTTTCTGCGTCTGTGTACTGACCCCACGGTGTGGATAGGCCTGTAACTGAAATGAAGAAAAATGCGAGGTAGCGGAGGAAGATGAACAGCATGATGTACCTCAAGGCCAGGGATGGATGATGTAGGAGGAGAGGAATTTTATTTCTCTCTTGATCTCTTGCGCTGTGGATTTTTTATTTTTTTTTGCCAGGGTAGACTAAATATTTAAGTGAAAATATAAGAATACCACAATAAAATGTGCGTTGTCTGTCTGTCCTTGGCCGCAAACTCTGCGAAGAATCTGCAGATTCTTTAGATCACACCTTTAAAAAGAACATTGAAAGGAAAATAGTGAGAATGCAATGAGAGAAAGGAGCATCATTAGCTAGCTGGAGATTCAGATACTGGTCTGGAGGTGTTTGTCTGAAGGAGATATTAGGAACAGGCATTTTTCAACCCTGCAGTCTTGAATGTGTCTGATGTGATGCACTACAAAAAATACAAAAAATAAAAAAATACAAAAAAACAAAAAAACGACAGCTGCTCAAAACATTGCTCCATAGCACTACTACCTTTAAATACTGTGAAATATAAATAACTATAACAGAGGGTTAGGGTTAAGTAGGAGTTATGCTAATTTCGCTACGCTGATATTACATTATGATATATTTTGAAAGCTCAGCCACATTTTTAAATTTTTCATTTTTCCATATTTCTTGAGTTGTTTAGGTCTCAGGAACATACTCAGATATATCTCTCTTTTGTCCTCTCTGCTCTAACTATGATCCAAAATGCTTTTATAATCTGTCCCATGTGCTCATCCACTTATTCTCCCCCTCATAGGACCTCCCATATGATATGTAGCCACATGCATATTGTGGGTTCCGACCAACACACGGTACCATTGGCTGTCGTTGTTTCAGTGATCTAATAAGCTTAGTCTCCTGTTACAGCAGCTAAATTGTTCTGAAAAAAGAGATTCAGTTAAACCCTCACAATATGAGTGTAAAACCCTGGAGGAGGCTGGTGGCGTTTTTTTTTGTTTTATTTGGGAAGTTATAATGAGATGCAAGGTGGGCACCTGAAGGCAGGTGGTGTATTAAAAACCACATGGTAATGGAGGAAGGGCGTTTGGGACAGGCAAGCTGGCTGTGATAACGAGGGAACAGTAAGAGACAAGAGGGGTGTCAGTGGCAGGTCGAGCAGCCCAGAGGCTGGGGATTAAAGAGGGGCATTTTAATCAAGTTGTGTGCGAAAATATCCAGCCTTTGGTATATCATTATTTTCTGTTGTGCATTCTTGTGGGTTTAATGATTTAGTAATGTACATTTGTCCTCTTTGCTGTTGAAGGAGAGGAAAAATAACGTGCATTATTATTTGATGTGCAAATAACATGAACCCACTTAATTACTTATTACAAACAACTTATGGAAAAATTGTTGTTTGGTTTACTAATTATGCTACAGAAAATAGTATTTGTTTAAATGACTTGCTACATGACTTTACATTACTATTTGCATATGTAGTTCTGTCAATCCTTATTACCCACACACCACATATTCTGTATGTATTTAAATACACAACATTCTTGTTTTAAAATGAATCAAGAGAAAACATTAAAGTCAGCCGAAGACAACGTTTTCACCCAACTCATGGAGCTAACGTTAGTTTGATTACTAGCTCGACACAGCCGATAAAATTTCCTGACTAGCAGCTTACGTTAGCAAGCCAGCTAACGAACACGAAACAGGTGAATAAGACAAGTTACTTAGAGTTACTTGGAGTTGCAATGCTTGTCTCTTGTAAGAGGCTAATTGTATGCCCCCACTCTAGTCCCTGCGCCAAGCTAATGCCTCACTGACCAGCCTATGAACTACGAAGAGACCAAACTAATAGCAACCCTCGGTAAGGCAGTGAACAAGCTGGCTGGAGTGCAGCACACATTAATAAGTGATACTGGAAATTAAACCAGACATCTTGTGTGCTACCTTTGAGGGGATGAGACTAAAAGTGGATGCTGTTAAGATAGTTCAATAAAATGAGCTCATCCTCCACCAGACCTTGGAGCAATGCACAGTGCTGCTGTGCAGATTTACATTTAAAACGGAACCACCAGCAATGAAGTCAATGATTTGTCCCACCGAACTTTCTAAATTGATGACCTTTATTCTTACTTGAAATACAGGATAGCCTCATTCAAAAAATGTCCATTGCAGGATGAAATTAAATACAAATTCCATCCTTTCACTGATTTCATGTAATAAAAGGGAAAATGATTTCAAAACACATGTTTGTTTTCATCAGAGATTTACTGGTCAATCATACTCCCTTAGCGTTTCGGTCAAATGGTTAATTTGAAAGTCGAGCAGGGGTCACCCAGACCAGTTCCGACTATTTTGATACAAAAGCATGGAGGGAAATTATCCTTTTAACCTTTTGTCTTAGAGTCGTCGGGTTTGTGGCTCAGAACTTCTCTTTGGATTGGCATGGGAACTTATGCATTTAATAACATCTGTGGGGGAGAACAGTGTTGTTGACTCTGCTGCGGATGAATATGGAGATGACGAAATTATCTCTCCAGGGTTCAAGATTGTAGATTTGAATTGCAAAAGGTAATTTTAATAACTATTCCATTGGAAAACCTAATGAGAGATCTGAGTTGAGCTGTGGTGTCGAAAAGTGACTAATGTTGGATTGTAATGTTCACTCTATAGTTAGGTGTGCACTGGCACTCTGTTTAATCAGCGTTCTGGCTGCAATCTTTCCACAAAAGCAAGTTTCAACAGCTACCCCACAGTTTAATATGGTTTAATATTTGCTAATAAAATGTTGAGAAAATAAACAATGTTTTATGAGTGTCAATCAGTCCAACTGTAATCAAATTGTTAAATCATTTTCTTTGCCTCCTCAGCAGTGTTACACTCTTCCACAGTCATCCTGACATCTATCCTCTATTTCTGGCGGAACAGAATGTGCTACTGTACATAAAAATTTGAATATATTTGATTGGTGGATGTTGTTGCCAGGCTGCAAAGTTGGATGTAGATGAAAAGCATAACATGCAGACATTCCTCTTAACTTTGATCAAATATTTGCTCGCCTTCCTCCCACAGCACATATTCTTTTGTATCATTGCCTGGAGGTTACTTCTGATCAGATTTGTTTTGCATAAATGTGAAACAACATCGCTGCATCCTTGATTTCTCAGTATGAGTGCCGTCTCCGTCTCTACTAATAATGGTGTGTCTCTTCTAAACAATCACTAATGTATTAACTATGTAAAACAGTTCATTTCCCATTTACTGTCTCTGCAGAGCATGTCTTCATCCAACATCATATGGGATCATAATGTGCTAAATGCTATCGTTTAAAAGAAATCATTTGAAGTCAGCTGGCAGATTAATTTGGGTGAAATGTATTCATATGTGTATATTGAGGCTTATGATGATTAGAACTTGACTAAACAAGAGGAAGTCTTAGCTGCTCTCTGAACTCATTGATGTCTAGACAGATTGAGGAGGTATGAAAAATACTCATGTCTATATTTACCAGAATTAAGGTCTCCGTCTTGTGACAAAGGGAAGGGAAGAAATTAATCACCATCATCAACGAACAAACAAATGTAAACAATAAACAGTGTTGATGTTATGTCAAAGACGTCCAAGTACTGTTCTTGCAGAGGTGTCTACTTAAGTTAGCATGCTAACCAGCTAGCCCCTGCTCGTCTTTTCAAACAAAGTTATACATTTCCTTCTCTCGTTTGGCGAACTGAAAGTGGCTAACTGAGCCATTAGCTACTTCGCCAAGGACAGCTACCAAAGAGCAGAGGTTGTTTCTTACGGTGATATGCTGCACCTATGTTTTTAGAGCTACCTTCCAATTCTGTACATCAATATTGACAATATTCTACAAATTATACCTTTAAACCCTCAAAACAAAGGACAAGAACCAACCACAAGGTCCCTCTCATCGTAGCACCATGTTTGTATGAGGCCATTTGTGTAAGTAAGTTAATTTGAATATGTCATTTGCTGTGGTTATGGTTATTAATTGACTGTTACCAAAACAGCTAGCTAAACACTAAGAGTTTCAGTCAGCGGAAGACAGTGTTTTTAGCAGGCTGTTGCTGTTTTGAAATAAGAAGCCTGTACTTGTCTACATATCAAAAACCTACGCTATCAAAAATAATTATGATTTTTCAAAGCTCATGCCAATTCTCAAGCTAGGTCCTTCTCAGACGTCGCACCATGTTTCTATCTGGCCATTTAGATGAGTAAGTATAACTTAGTTAAATATCATTTTCTGTGATTATAATTACTAATCGTGCTAAATGTTCTTTGCAATTATCCAATAATAGCAAGAGTTTCAGTTGGCTGAAGACAGCGATTTCAACCAAGTCAAGGATCTAATGTTAGCTTAATTAGATGCTAGCGACAGCTCATAACATCTGCCAGAAACAGTAGTCATTTCAGGAGGAAAAATCGACTGTTGCCATCTAGAAGTAACTTCTACCTACCAAAAACTAAGCCAATCAAAAATATCTAATAACAAGAATTGTGGGTGTTCAATCTACCACCATCATCATACCAGAGCTATGTTCATGTTCTCTTTTGACCCCGACATGGCAACTATCTTTCTTTATTATAATGGTACGGGCGGTTGTTACTGTGTTTCTTTAATTTGAAAAGCAGAAAAAGGCTTTTCTTTAAGTAGGCGGATGATATAATGAGCTTATGCCAATTCCCTCCATGCAGGACTGCTCTTTGTGTTAATAGTCAACAATCCCACACACAATGTATACTGCTACATGCAGGCATGCAGGCAGGCAGGCAGGCGGTGGGTATTTGATATATGCTCTTTACCAGGAGAATGGTCAGGAGGTTGGAACAAAACGGGAAACGGCAACAATGTGCAAACAGCCAAGTTGATGGACAAATAAGAATGAGGACAAAAGTAATTCAGCTTCTTTTCTATCAGTCAGATGTTCCAGTATCCTGTGCCGACACTCCATGGTCTTATTGTCACACATTATAAAGGAAATAAACAATCAAGGTTGCAAGTGATTACAATCATAACATTATTATCCCAACACAGTGGTTCACAAATATTATTATTATTATTATATTTTTGACCTTAAGCGATGTTAGATTTAGGTATTGACATGCCCATGTCTCAGCAGCACTCTTCTCAAAGTAGTTTAAAATTGGGAACGACAGTTGGTGCCTGGAGCAAGATAATCACATTTCTACTAATGATAACCATGAGAACACTTTCAGTTCCACAATCCATTGTTAATTACTATTTTAAATTTGATCATGATTGTTTTTTCTTTTTTCTTTTCAATTTATCATTTTGATTTTATTAAAGCATATCACTTGTTATAAATTATTATTAGATTAAAATGTTGTAAAACATTAGTGTCCTGCCAGCCCACACAATGGGGAGCAAAGTAATTTAAGTCATAAGCTGGTGAGCTCATGAGTGAGGCCTCACACAAGTCTTGCAGCGTTGTGCCCTGGTTAAATATCACAAAGTGAAAAAGGAACAAGGTATTTTGAGTGGGTAGTATAGATCAATATCCATAGGAGCTTTAGGGTTTATGATGTTTAAAGTGAAATGCAGATAATGTATGTATGTATGTATGTATGTATGTATGTATACATGGTACATGTGTAGGACGCATTTAAGATATATGTGGGACAATCCAACAAGGGTCTGGAGGTTTCGCCCCTTCAATATTTTTTAACAGAGAAGATGTCATTTCCTGCATTCCGGTTCCTTTTAACAGGTGCATTGACGTTTCTAGCTGGATAAACTAGCATGAGAAAAACTACGGGTCCATTGGTAATTTCATCCTGACCCATATTTGAAGATGTTAAAAATCTAATAGCATGGAAATATATTTGGATTGTGGTTAAAAAAATATATTTGTTAACATTTCAAATAGCAAATAACGTCAAATCTAACACATAGAACCAACAATTATGATGAAATGTCTAAATTAATGTCACACAATTAATCACCAACAATGACTCAAGAGGACTTTTACTGTTCTTCACTGAACATTTTTCGTCGCCTGACAGAATTATCAGGTGCCTAGTTGTATCAATTAATGTAATGGTGGCACTGCAGTAATTTAAAAGATTTAGAGATGATGATGAAAAACAAAAGCTTACAGCCATTGCTGCTTCCCACCTTTACACCTTTCATCCCTTTTTTATTTAGTTAATTTGTTCTTTCTTTTCCCGCGGAAATTTTTCTCTCTCCGTTTTATTCATGTTTGCCATCTTACTTTCCTCTCTCCTGTCATGTTTCCTTCTTCCCACCTAGTGTACTCTCTTTAATCAAGGCTATTTTGGCAACAGTGATTGATTAGATTTTGAACCTCTAAACGTGCACTTTGTATGTGCACATTTTAGTATAAATAAAAAAAACAAACAAAAAACTAACACATGAATAAAGTTAAAATGGCTCTTGGGACGGACAAAATATTCCCCCGTCTGAAACCAATCCATTCATTTATGTTTGATATGAGTAAAATTGGCTTCTTGTGTTCAAAACAACGATAGCCTCGAGGGATTTTTACACCAATAACGGCACGCTTGGGAGAACAAGCCACGATGCTACGGCAGGTACCTCATTAGATACTATTAATTACTTTTCACAGTAACTTTACCTAACGCTGGTAAGCATGCAGTACCAGTGGTAATATGTCATTCATTTATCAGCAGAAATCCACTTTCAGCTGATGTAGTGCACCTGGTAAGTGGTCCATACTGGTGATTAGTGCTAGATTAATTTCTTGCAGTGGAGTAAAGCAGATCCATTTACACTGATTTAGAAACGGGCTAGCAGTAGATACTCTCTGCGGTACTATTGGCAGCTAGCTAGACGGTCATTACTAATCTAAAGGCGCCTGGGGGAGGAATGGGTGAGTGTGTGTTTCTGCATGTGAGTGCACCTGAATGTGCATGTGTGTGTGTGTGTGTGTGTGTGTGTGGAGGGTTGAAAGGTTGACACCCTGCGCTTGGGTCACGCTCATAAGATGTGGGGGTCAACAGCAAAGATCATCTGGGGTCAAGCCTGTAATGGGAGCCATTTTTCATAAGGTGCATTTCTCATCCCGGCCTCCGAGGCAGGGGCCAGAGTGGAGTAGTGAACTGCAGAAAATGGCATTTCAATGTGCGTAACCTTTCGCCTTGCAACGTCCCCTCCTGACGGGCAATGGCAGGTCCTTCTCATCTCTCTCAGGCTGCCTCGTATATCACTCACTGCTCTTGCCCACCTCTCCATCTCCGTCCCCCGGAGACGGAGGCCTGAGAGAGCCAGGGGGAGAGCGCGGCTGATGCGAGTGGACTGCTCTTCAATCTAGCAGCTACTCAACAATCAGGAACACATCTTTCACCAGCCCTTAAAGTAATTTTGAACTGACTGACACATACACACGTGTATCCTCGGCCCGTGATATAGATGAATTGTGGACGACAGCCCGCAGGCTGCCTTGAACGTTTAAAAACGGCCTATCCAGTCCCTTTATGGCGAGCAGGTCCAGCACATACACCGAGCTGGATGAGCTGAAAAGGAGATAGAGAGTACTGCAGTGTTATTATCCACTGTAAGCCAAGACAATCCAGCCACTTGGTGGCACTAGCAGCCAAAATCAATGAGAGAACACAGAAGGGAATGTGTCTGGATATAACAGATAGAGCTGTATGAATATTCTGTTTCCATAACATGGCATCTACCATGAATATTCTCAACAGCAGGCGCAGGAATATCAAAATAAATCATGAGCTGTATACATCTTATTAAAGATGAGTATTTCAATTTTTAGGCTGCTGTGAAAGCAGTAAGGTCTGCCAGAAACACTGTGGGTAACTTCATGTGAGGTGGGGAGTGAGGATATACACATCAGTGCTCCTTTTCACAATCCGACTCTTGTTGCTGGTGAGGCTGCAATTAGAAGTGAAACACTTCTGAGGACAGAGGGGAAGCTAGTTTGTGATCCAGAGTGCAGCAGGTTAATTGAAGGCGTCTTGTCATCATCACCTGCTTCGCTGAGATAGTGTCGGGAGAGGGGCGGCTGCGGGTGAACCCCATTCCGAAACCTGATTGGCTGGGCCTCTTAACACTCCTGTAGCTTCCCACACACATGCGCAAATTCTGCATCTATTCTCACCTTCCCACGGTCCTCTTCAGTAATAATCAGGGCATATGCATTCATTATTGTCATGAGGGTGAAGCGACAACGGAAAAGGAGCTGTAGCATTTTATCTTAGCCGTGAATATAAATTATCTGTCTCTCCAGAGAAGAAGTGAAAACACTAGAGAATTTCTGAAGAGGTGTGATTCCTGGATGTTGAAAAACTGAAGCTAAACTGCATTTCTGTCTGTAAAAGTTAAAGAATAACGATAGTGAGTAGAATGCAGAATGTCACGAGAAGTCCAATTCACCTGCTGAAAGTGTCACACGTTAAATCTCAGAATGTAGGAGCAGGATTTTGTGACATCACAACTCCTTTGGAAGCCAATCATGGTCCAGTGTGCAACCTTCACAATTGTGCTATAGAAATGTAAAGCCTCCAGAGCACATACACGAAAATATTTACTAAAATAATCTGCACATTCACCAACTCTGCATTTTGTAAGACTAGTGAGAGAAGATTATTGATATAAATAAAATAAAAGTAGGGTATTTTTAATATAGACCTGTCTTAAAACATGTCATGTCTTACCTACACTACTGAATTCCACTGTAAAGGTGTTGTTAAGATTTGAAATTATATAGAGTTTCATACCTGTCAAGATGTAATATTTTGGAAATGTATAAGACAGCATATGTTCCATCATAAAACCCTGCTGTTTGCCTTCTATTATGGGTCACTATAAATGATATAATGATGATAATTATTAGAATAGTGCAATAGCGTGAAACTGTGATATTTTCTAGGATGGTTATTGAACCGTGAAAATCTCATACAGCTGCAATCAGGGTGACGAAAGACACAGCTGCAGTAACATATTACTTTAAAAGCAGTAATGGAATAATATGACCTGTTTCTTATAGGATTTGTGGTAATGTTATTTCAATTACTCAGTCTGGTAACACGTTACAACCCCAAATTAAGACCCACCCGTTCACTGGCTATCTGTTTAAACTTGTTCACAGAGGAGCGACATAACTGTTTAAACTTGTTGTCAATATGAAAATGCTATAAATAGCATTTTGATATTAGTTAATGGGAAGGTAATTTGTGTCCTTTCCTACCGAATTGAAAAGGTTTTTTCATCAGATTAATTCACGTTGCGAATGTTGTTCTGTGAAGTTCATTACTTTCAAATAATAGTAACTAGTAATATTCAAGACATTACATTTTAGAAGTAACTTGCACAACACTGGTTTTAACCCCTGTCTGCACAACAACTTTGTGGAATTTATTCACATAAATGTCAGAAATTGTCATTTCAAGGCTTTCAAATGTGAGTTTATTCTGTTTTTTTCTGTATTTAATATCATTGCGATTGAATGTCTTTTCAAACCTATCAATTTAAAGATATCACCTCAGGGTGTGTGAACTTTTGCTGTTTTAGACTAAACAATGAGAGGATCAGCTGAAAGAATATCAATAGATTAGATCGATCCGTCACTCTTAAATACTCATGCAGTATGTCTGTATTCAGAGGATCTTATTAGAGACCGTAGAATCCTACTTGATTTGTAGGTAAATGGTAAGTGATACATCTGGAACTTGGTGGTTTACACAGGATAATATTATGAAAATATTCATAAATGTAAGCAAATAGTTTAGAACCATAATTACAACCATTTAAATTCCAAACAAATGATCAGGAGGGTTAATGTGTTCCCGCTGCAGTCGGCATGTTCAGGCCTGTAATCCATTTAGGCGATCACTCCTGACAGTTCTTGAAGAGTGAGAGCATGATGAAATCCATCCCTGCAGCTGTCAGTAGGACTGATACTGTAATTATTTCCATTTCATTTCCAATGTTGCACCGTCACCGTGAGGCCTGGCGACCGTTTGAAGCGAAATGTAATGATGTAACACAGACATTAGGCTGATTAATTGAAACAGTTACATTTTTTTACTCTATATTTATGATTTTTTTTTTTTTTATGTCCTCCATATTGTTCCTGCTTGTAGCTCATTCTGCTCTGGTAATTAGTCGGAAGCTGTTCCTCTTCATAAATATTAATTCTCCCATCTTTCTTTGCCAAAGCCTGAGGCGTCCGGCACAGGTGTTTAGTGAATAACACTGAGGACGACCGGCTAAATGCGGCAGGAACAGGAAGTTGCTGTAATGGCTGCTTTCCCCAGTGCAACCTGGGTAATAATCAGCCCTTGATTGTCATAATAGCAGGTAAATACCTGAGTAGTCTTTGCAGTAAGACGCTGGCAGCGGCAGTGGTCCGCAATAATTTTTCACTTACTTTTATTAAGCGAGCAGGCGTTGGGGTTGTTCTCCGTGGCCTGTTAGTGTTTACAGACACAACAGCAGAAATGAAAAGGGCAAGTCATGGCAGCGACGCAGCAGCCAGATTCAAACTCGGGTCGAAGTACAAGGGTGGTTACATGAGTGTAGTCAACCATCAGGGGTCTGCATGCATTATTTATAAGGCTGTTTATAGTATTGTTAACAACCTTCCTTTCCTTGATTGCTTGTTGAGGAGAAAGAAAAAAAAAAATCAATGATGCCATATTTAGTGCATCATAATTTAATAACAGACTACGAAAGACTTCATTGCGAAGGGGAATCGCGGTTGCTCTGGCTCTTTCTAGACGGTTATGAAGTGTACAAAGCCAGAGCCCGAGGCGTAGTTCCTCTGTTGTGGTTCGCCATCTCAGTGAAGAAACTCTGAGATAAGACAAAT
>OMLP01018058.1:9008-23122 GCA_900302685.1 Spondyliosoma cantharus | reverse complement strand
AGCCGAAATTTGCGAGTACGTTTCCCTGTTTTCTTTTAGACATGATGACTGCAAAACATGGACAAGAGTAAATACAATTCAGCACCGACATTGAGCGGCTCCAGCGGCTCCAGCTCAGACGGTCCAGCGCGGTCTTTTTTTCTTGTTTCCGATGTCTGATTTAAAGTGACGTTTAAGACATAGCGCCCCCACGCTTCAATGGTGAGGACAAGAACTGCATGCAGGCCGGCATTTTATTAAAGTGAAATATTCTGATGCGCAAATCATACATTAAAAATAGCCTAATTTTACACTTGGTCCATGATTATGACGATACAAAAAACAAAACAAAAAGGAAATGCATGGGAAAAACAGCATTTTGTCAATATTTTAGAGATCCCCCCCAAAATTTCACAAATCATGTTTTCAGGGGAGCTCATGTCTCATTAAGGGGGGCTGAGACCCCCCTGGCTCCCCCGTAGTTCGCACCCTGGTTGCAAGGTTTAACAACCAGAAATCGGTGCGTGGTGCCAGAGAAAGAGAGGACAATAAAGTAATCAAAGCACAGTGAATGAACCACTAAAAACTAAATATGATTTTTGAGAGAAATGTGCCGCTACCATGAGGTGTAAAACTCAAAGCTAGCTAACACTAACACACACACACACGCAGCTAGCTAACTACGACAGTTTGCAAGTAGCCAAATCTAGCAGTAGGAATTCTAGAAAACTAAAGCGACCCAGATAGCAAACAGTCATTGAAACTATGTTAAATCAACATTCCGTTGTCAACATTAAGTCATTGAATCAACATCAAACTCTGATGTTGATTCTACATCATTTTGCAAACTGTTTTAATATTGAAACAATGTTGAAATCCTGTCCATAGATCAATGCAATTTCAATGGTATTTCAATTGTTATTAAGCATAGAAAATGATTGCTAGGCATACGAAAATGTAATGCCCTAAATTAAATAGCCTATAATGAATATCCTGCTTTATCTAGAGCTAGGATGCCTATAGCCTAGCCTAAAACACTGACCACACCACACTGTTTAAGGTAAAAACAAATTCATTTTATTACACTCTTAGGCTATTATTTGTCCTAGTCTATTTACAGTTCCTGGTCCGACGTCTGACTGGTTTGTCGTCCAGTCCCTCCTGCCCAGTCTGGTGCATACTGCCACTTTTGTGAATTGGGTGACGGCGGCTGTCCCCATCTGCTGTGTAAGAGCATCTAAAACAGAAAATACAAGCACAATGCAAAAAATTAGCCTAAGCCTAGGATTTTTCAAACTTGTTTCAGACGGCCTAGCAAGATAGCAAGCAACACAGAACGCCGTTGCCATGATACCGACAGCTGACGTGACAGTGGATCCCGGTCGACAGCTGACAGCATTACTTCACGGACCACGGTTGACACACATCTGGCTGCCAACCAAAAAACCCTGAGGTAAGTTACCGTTAATATTGCTAACGTTACTTGGGCTGTAAAGATGTGTATTTTGAGACAATCACAGACATTCACGCCATTCTAAAGTGAATGTAGGCTAGGCTGGAGATAGCTAGATCTATTCCAGTTAGTGATGTGAGCCGACCAGGAGAGATGTCTGTCACAGGTGGGCTAACGTTAGTTGAAACTTTGAGAATTCAATTAGCGTAGCAATGTAGCAACATGTTTTCTTCCAATGTTGTGAACGTTAACAATAATAGACCGCTGTTACAAGTCACTGAATGTTGAGGTTTCTGTTGGATTATCGTGTTAAAGGGATTTTCTACCATTTGGGGAATTATTATTATATACATTTTCATAGGAATGCATTGAAGTGAATATGTACAGATTATGTAGCCACCAAGTCTCCCCAAAGTTACATCATCACCGAATTGCCTTTAAAAAAAACGTTAATACCAAAAACGACAAAAACTGGCCTTTAACACCATTTGGAGACATTTTTTAAAATGATATACATATCTTGAGTGCTTTATGTACCCATTAATCGACAATGGTGGTTAACCTGCAACACAGCCTTTAAGGGCCTCCAGCTCGCAGCCTAGTGATCGTATAATGGTGATTGAAAATGTAGCAGGACTTACCAAACATAGATCGGCAGAGTGCCAACTCTTTAAAGGGCCGTTTCTGTTTGGATGGCCCCCTGTGCTTCTTTCCGGCCCAGTTCAGTCCTGAAGCCAGTTCGTTGGAGAACGTGTGTGCCATCATCTGGCGGACCCTCACCTCTAGGGTAGTCCCTCCAATAATGGCAAGACAGGCAGTCTGGCAAAGTATAACAAATTTGCAGGGTTAACACACGCAGACTGGAATCACATTTGATCATGCCAACATATTCATAGATTCCAGCGACGTTACTTTCAGGAGAGCGCCGCCATATTCCTCACCAATCTCGTATATTTTAGCAGTGAACACAATGTATTTGAGAGAGAGAGTGTGTTGTAGCCAATTCTGTGGTCTGTCCCGGGACAATGGTCTCTGGCAGGGATTGGTGGCCTCTCTGCGCAGCGCTGCCAGATCGAACACAATTTTCAGCCACTTTGGTCTGTGCAGAATTATAATTTTTTTCAGTCTGAATATAACTGGGATTGATAAAGTCGTACTGAAACAACAACAATTTTTAGGAGACACTGAAGTGTGAAATGCTGACTGAGACTTTTGGCATCCTAATGTGGATGTGGAATGACTGAGACCAAGGTTCAATACAAATGACCTCATGTGTCTACTGTCATAACTGTCAGGCAGTTTAAGGAAATTGTGCATATCAATGAAGTTTTCTGACAGAAGAATGATGTAACTATCAAACAACTACCATTGTTTGGCGCTTTGGTCCATTTTGCAGTGTCTCCTCCGCGCGGTCCAGGGCCTCCATGGTGCGGAGGGGCAGCTCCAAGGGCTCCATGGAGGCCAGTAACACAGAGTCAGACTGTCCACACCTGCAGGAGTGGCGGAATTGCCTGAACTCCTCCCGCAGGTCCTTCACCTCCTTGGACAACTCCGTCACCACAGTCAGAAGTTTCTGCATAGCCACATCTATTGACAAAGAAAATATTAACATTTGAATGCAAAAGCTGACACCCTTTTACTTAAAAATTTCAGAAGGTGTTGAACAAAGAAATGTATCATCAAAGCTACTGAAAGCAGTCAGTGTAATGTTCTTTTATCATTGACATACACTAATGTTGAAAGGTTTGGGATCACTACTAATTTTTCTGTTGGACTTCATTATAGTAAGCCTCATGAAATAGTAAACTGGAAGGCTTCAAGATTATTATGAGTGGTGTAAAATCGAAAAACAGGTGCTCAGCATGTATGGGACGACTCTTGGGACTGTTGTAAAACCATTCCCAGTGTCTAAGTGTATTCCAGGTAACTATTTCACGAGGCTGGTTATAATGAAGCCAAATGGTAAAAAATGTTTGAACAGTTGTGTATATTTAAGCAATGCCATTGGTTTAAGCTAAAAGTTGATAGGTGGTAAATCTTTCAATAATTCAAAGCACTGAGGAAAGATAAGGCACATATGGAGGAAATCCTATGATAGCCTTAGAACATAACATTCCTGTACTTGCCTTTTAATGCCACTCTGGCAGTGCCTGTAGAATCTGTAACAAGTATGAAGAGAGATGGTGGTTAGGGGCAGATATGTGTGTAATACATAATTAGATTCTCTATTCTCTGTAAAAGCTTACTTTGTTATGCACGCACACACCCCCACACACACACACACACACACACACACACACACCACAATGGGGCAAACTATACCTGGAAATAACACTTTGGGGGCTTTGGCAAATCTGCGCACATCCTGGGGCTCCTCATCCTCATCCAAATGATAAATTGGATTGGGTCTAAAAGTAAACAATTACAGGGAGCAATTAAATTGTCAACTTGTCAACACATGTCAACAAATTGTTAAATTGCACATGTCGACAGCAAATGGTTGAAACCACTTATATGTTTGCTTTGGACAAAAGCATCTGCCAAATATAAGCAAATGTGTGGAACTGGAAATTGGACATTCATTATTACCTTCTTTTTCTTTTTAGGCCATGGTGGCTCCCCCCCTCAGACTGGATGTCGGTGGTGTCGCAATCTTCATTAATATATCGGTCCAGGCTCCTCACTGCCTCATCATGACTATCTACAAACACAGAATAACAAGTACAGTCAGGGAAATATTGTCAGAGAGGGGTATGATTCTTATTGTCAAAAGCAAATTTGAGAACACCCACCACGAGTTATGAGGAGACGGATTGGTTGATATGTGTGCCATCCATGTCCAGGCTGTTCTCAATTCGGGATGGCTGCATTCAGCCTACTAGAGTCCTTAGGAGGGTATGGGGGCCAGAAGACTTTATCCCCTTTAACCCATGTGTTAGGCACAATTTCAGTTGCACCACTGCTGAACTGTATAACGCACCACTGGGTCATTTTTTTTGTAAGACTGTATAGAACACAAAGCACAAAAAAATCAACTTATAAACTGATGAACTGATGAATGGATGAACGGATTAACTAACTGCATGAACTGATTATATGAACTGAACAATGGACATTTCAATTGGTATGAATGATGGTAATGGCGATGAACTGTGTTTTGTCAGGGTAAAGTATGTACTTTTTGCCAATGTGCTGAAGCCTCGTCATACTGACATTCTTGCTTAACCCCCAAACTGTATGTTTGCAGATGGAAAGGGATACTGGCCATAGGAGTCCTTCTTGGTAAACTTTCGAAAAATGATGCAAGTCTCCTGAACTACTCTGACAATGTTTCCAACAATGGTAATGTCATCTACAATTTGAAAACAGTTATCCCCAGACCTAGATGATAACGTGTACTTTTCCGTAACAAGCTTACGGTACTGATCTCCATAACTTAATGAAGAAATCAACGGACCATCATAATGAGAAAGCATGAATTTTTGTCCTTTCTTCACAGTGTCTGAGGTCGGTGCAGGTGATTCAGAGAGCCTACTACTCGCTGTAAAGGCAAGTGAGGCTTGCGCAATAGACGCTTCGGTTGTGCTAAATAATTCTCATACGGAAATGCAGATATGTTGTCCAAGGGACCAAACAGACGGTATTTTGATGCCAACTGTGTCAGCTGATGGACATTGTAGGTAATTTCACCTTTCCTATATAGCTGCCCAAAGTGAGTTACAAATGAAGTCAACAATCCCTGAGCGCAATCAATCAATTTTCCCACGAAAAAAAATATCGCGTCCGGCGCAGTAAGTACGTTGCAACGTCTACCACCCGATGATCTCCCGGTCAACCAAAAATCGATGGATTTTCACTCATATTTCCCGGTAAACTATATGTCGATGGCTTTTCAACAACGGTCGTTTCCCGGTCAACTCTAAATCAATAACTTTTCAACACATTGGCAATATCGCCCGGTAAACCAAATATCAATGCTTACTCAATCATAAAGATAACAATAGATCAATGTTGTTCCAATGTTGTTGCCAACATTAATAACATCAGCTTTCATCGATATGGTGATTCAACATTTATTTTGCATTGAAATTTCAATATCAACCATAATGATGATTGATGGAAAATCGATATTTATTCAATGTTGGCTTGCTGTCTGGGGATGAACTATTTAGTCTTTTGTCCTACCACTCTGGTGCAGACATGATGCTCTGTCTCCAGTAGATGGGGACAGTCTGACGGCTTTGAAGAGTCCTCAAGTATTTGGACCACCCCCGATAGCCCTCGAGAGGCTTCCTATTGGTCTGGTGGTGGGTGAGGTGTCGGGTGTCCCATGGAGCATGAAGGCAGCATACTACCCCAGAGTAGAGTGGGACTTCCCAGAGGAATTTTATTATTATCAACTGAAGTAGCCGAACTACAGTCTGTTGTTAACCCAGTGAAGATAAGTGATGGTTTAGTCTCGTGTGACTGGTTGTTATTATGCAGAAGAAAGGTTCAGGAGAAGTTTTCTTCCCGTCCTGACAGGTTTGTGGAGCTCGGTGGGTTCGCGGTGGAATTCACTTTTCACAAAAATCACACAAAATGTCGCAGTTTGAAGAAGAAGACAAGCAGCAGCCAGAGTTCTGCTCTGAACAAGAACGGAACGGAACCTTAGTGAACCCGAGAGCGGTGTGCAACGCGTGTAAACGTTTGTACCGGGACCCTAAAATCCTGCCCTGTCTGCACACCTTCTGCTCGGACTGTATCGGCCAGCTGGAGCCCTTCTCGTTGTCCTCACGCTGCTGCCCGGACGGTCCGGAGGACAGCCGTAGGGTCGAAACGGTGGATGGGGACCGACCCGCCGTCACCGTCACGGTGCTCTGTCCCGACTGTGACGCCGAGGTCGACATCCCTCCGTCTGGACCGGCAGGGCTGAGCACGGACCACCTGGCGCTGGACGAAGTCTTCCTGGAGACCCTGGTGACGGACGGCCCGCTGGGATGCGACCTGTGCGGGGAAGGAGGCGCAGAGAGCCGCTGCGAGGTGTGCTGCGTCAACCTGTGCGAGTTCTGCTGCCAGGCACACAGGTAGAGTCTGATCTATTCTATTCTGTTCTACTGCCAGGCACACAGGTAGAGTCTGATCTATTCTATTCTGTTCTGCTGCCAGGCACACAGGTAGAGTCTGATCTATTCTATTCTGTTCTACTGCCAGGCACACAGGTAGAGTCTGATCTATTCTATTCTGTTCTGCTGCCAGGCACACAGGTAGAGTCTGATCTATTCTATTCTGTTCTGCTGCCAGGCACACAGGTAGAGTCTGATCTATTCTATTCTGTTCTGCTGCCAGGCACACAGGTAGCAGGTTTACAGAGATAAGTTAAGATGCTCACAGACAGTTATTTTGTAGTGCTTCAGTCATCGATAAAGAACATTGTCTCCATTAATAATCTGTCTACAAAATAGTTAGTGTGCTGAAACAGATTGTCTTATCCAGACATCAGTTCAAAATCCAGGGTTTTGTTTACTATCACATATGAGAAAGAAAAGCTTAAAGGAGAAGTTCACCCAAAAATGAAAATCAGGTAAAGCTTTGCAGCATTCTCCAAAACAACTGAAGTACATGGGGACTTGTTTTAAAACATAGAAAAAACTACCAAAAGTACACAAAAAATGGCTCCATACAGCCAGCCGTCCGGCATAATCCAAGGTCCAAGATTGATCCCAAAAAGATGTTATTTACACCGTTTCTCAAGCTGAAATCTTCACTGTACTTGCTGTACTTGCACACTCTGTCCTAGCGTAGATCTTAATAGAAATCTACGCTTCAGTGGCCACTCGCAATATTGCAATGAAAAATTCCCAAAAAGCTTTCCTTGGATGTCTGTAACACTGTTGACAGGACACCTTAACTGCAAACAAGGTGATTTATGACTCTTCTATTCATTAATTTTTGCTCCGTGAAGGTTTAATATTTGTAAAAGTCTGTGGGCCAAGATTGGACCAGTGGATGAAACTTTACTGCGTACATTCCATGGGCCACTTGACGGAGAAAATGTGGAAGCTAGAAAACTTCATAAGCGTATGTGCTGTGCGAGCAGTTATTATTGGTTTGTAGGGGTGCCTTCTTTGCGTCTAGTATTTTGTTCTTCTTTATAATTCTATGGTCTGAAGTGGGTGCATGAGCGTTGCTGTGGGTCAATGGTGTAAATAAGAGATCAACAGGCTTCCAGAGACTTGGATTACGCCAGTTGCTCTGTACAGAGCCATTTTGTATCTTCAGTTGTGCAGAAGAATTCTGCAACTCTGTTTTGCTGTGACACTCCAGAAATGCTTTGTGAACTATGAAACTTCACCTGACTTCCCATCAGCATGAGGCTGAATAGATAATAATGACATACATGATTATGTTTGGGTGAACTGTTCCTTTAAAATCATGTTTGAGGAGTTTAATCCAGCTTGTATTATTAATAATATTAGGTATTTGATGGTTCTATACTCCTCTGTTTTGAGATGCCACACTACCAGACCAACTTTTTTTTTGTTCTATTTTATTCTACTCTGTTTATTGTCTCTTCTCGCGCTCAGAGGTTAGACCTATTCTTGTCATGTCATGTCATTGTCCATAACCGCTTTATCCCTTTTATGGGGTCGCGGGGTTTGTTGCTGGAGCCAATCCCAGCTGTCTCCGGGCGAGGGCAGGGTACTCCCCGGACAAGATGCCAGCTCATTGCAGGGCCCTTACTGATGGCAGCGGCCACCAAGCAAGGTGCCAACTGCACATCAGGAGCAATTTGGGGTTCAGTATCTTGCTCGAGGACACCGGGAGCCGGGATTTGAACTAGTGACCTTCCGATCACTAGCCGACCTGCTCTACCCGCTGAACTACAACCGCCCCAGATCTATTCTTTTTTTTTTATATATTTGATTTTATTCTATTTCTATTCTATTTTGTGTAAAGGGTAAGTGAGGTTCTACTCCATATTTTTCTAGTCTATTTTGTATGGGTGGGAATCACTCATGATGACAATATTATCACAACACAGCAATGCGCTGCAAGACAATCATCTAGCAATACATCACAATATCTAACTGAAGATTACAAAGTTGCATTGCTGCATTATATTTTCAGTTTTACAGAAGTCAACATGAACTGAGAAGAAATTATGTATGAAAAAGTGCATGGAGTCTAGTCTTAGTTTAGTGCCTTTTTAACACACAGTGAGTGCAACTTGTCCATGTCCACATGTGACATCATTGCAGTGTAAAATAGCTAAACACTGGCAAAAGGCCAAACTTCAAGAAGTAAAAAGAATAGTTCTGAGGTCAAAATGTTGAAAGGAAGTGTACAACTATGCTTCACTAAATTATTTCCAATCTGTGTAAGTTAGATTTACTAAAGTTCACAATACAATATATTGCTGTATTGATATGTCTTTTACGCTGTTTTCTCTTCAGTTGTATGTTTTGGTTACAACATCTGAGGTCTGGATCTTTATTCTGACACACATGTATCTGTATCCGTTCCCTTGCTTGTCTGCAGGCGGCAGAAGCGAACAGCATCTCACTCCGTTCAGCGTCTGAAGGAGCTGAAGTCTCGTGGCCGTTTGAGCCGCCCCGTCCTCTGCTCCCTCCATCCGGGCCAGGAGCTCCGGCTATTCTGTCAGCCCTGCGACCTGCCCATCTGCCTGGAGTGTGCCGCCATGCTACACCGTGACCACCGCTGCTGCCCCACCCGTGATGTTATCGATCGCCATGGAGACCGCATCCGAGAGCTGGTCACGGTGCAGCTGCGACCTCGTCTGGAGCGTCTAAAGGACTCACTGCAGAAGGTGCAACAGAGTGTTTCACAAACTATTGTTTTGTTGAGAAGATTAAGACTTCAGTTCACACTCAAGTGCCCAATTCAGCCTTTCAGTTCCAACCAAGGCTTCATAACATCCCTCAGAAATATACCACTACATCCATGTTTCAACACATTTCTTTGGTTTGGCCTAATGCTGAGCATTCTGAAAGTTATCTCACTTTTTCTTTAAAAAACAACCTTTTTTTCTACTTCCTATTCTGTAACAGGTGGAAGTATCCCAGGAGGCTTTGCAGGCACGAGTGGATGCAACAGCAAATGAGGTGAGGTCATTTGCACGAGGCTACGCCAATGCTGTGGAAGCCCACTGTCTGTCTCTGCTGCATCGCCTGGAGGAGCTCCGTGTCCAGCGCAGGTATGGACAACCAACACAGCTCCTGTGGAGAAGGCCAGGTGATATTATCAAAAGTGTAAGAGTTTTAGAAGTAAGCAGGGACCAAGATTAACCACACCTCAAAATCACTCCAAGGACTCGTGCTGAATGTTAAAGAAGAAAAAAAAAATAATACCTCAAAGTAGGACCACATGGTTGTTAGTAAAGCTCCCAACTCGTTCTGTCACTGACAGCTTCTAGGATTGGGGAGTTCTTACTGATTTGGATTCTGGCTCCACATCAATTCTGGGATCTTCCCAACTTCTGACCTCTGTGGAAACAGAAGTTGTGGAACATAGTTCACGAAGGATAGTATATATAGATAGATATAACATAGTTCAACATACTATTAAATGTTTTCTTTGTTTACTAGCTCCAGCCAAGTTTCATATCAATAGTCAGCTGTAATTTGTGCTATTATGTACAGCAGAAAGCTGAGCACTGCATTTGATGACAGTATGTTTGACAGAGATGTTATCCCCCCACACAATAGATGCACATTTGACCAAGGACTCCTAGATTGAGAGAATTTTGTCTTATGGAATTCTCTCTGAGAAAGATAAAACAAAGTCTTCATGTTTTATCAGTTATCTAACTAGGATCACTAAAAATTGCAATCAATCAAATGCTCAACCTTTTTCCTCTTCCTTCCAACCCTTTTAGCGTAAATATTTCAGAATATTAATGTGAAACCTAATAATTGAAAATTGTGTAGTTAGTAGTTTAACATAAACAGTACTTATGTATTTCTAGTCTACTGGTGTGAGAGGTACATAGGAAGACAGTTACCACACTCTCTGCTTTGAGTTTACTACTTCAAGGATCATTAGCTTTCCGTACTTCCACTGAAAAATATACTACAGATTACTCTTTAATAGGTAAACAGGCCACCTTTACAGCAGAGAAACATCTCTCACTGAGTGCACATTTACACTGTCTTTGTGCAACAGGAACCAGCTCCACCTGCAGAGGGCGCAGCTGCACCAGGCTCTGCTGGACATCGGAGGCAGTGTAGAGTTTGCAGAGCGGCTGCTGAGCTGCGGCTCAGACACTGAGATCCTCAGTGCGAAAGGCGTAACCCTGAGGAGACTGACCAGCCTGGCAGAGAACAGCTACGACCCTAACCCAGCAGCTGTCGCCCCCGACGATGGCAGCAGCATCAGCTTCCTGCCCAGGGAGCCAGCGGGGGAGGTGGAGGGCTACCCGGTGGTTGGGGCCATCAACTCTAAGACAGTGGACCTCAGCAAGTGCACCATTGAAGGGGAAGGTAAACCCTCCTGATGCAACTATGTTCAGTAATGAGTCAGAGTGATGTCGGTCATTACAGAGTCTTCGTCTGTAATCCGTGTTTGACCTGTTTAGTTATGTTTTAGTTTCGCATGAATAGTTGCTGGCTGACTAGTGGCAATGTGGAGGGGATGGGGTCAGTGCACACTGAGTTTGCCTGGAGCAGTTAAAGACTATTGTTACCTTCCTGGGTGCTTTGGCTCAAAGACAGACATTCCTGTGGGGCTAAAGGAATGTTGAGGTGACTCAACAGGCCTGAAGCCGCCCCCCTGAGGGGGTGTTTGCACATAAGAGATATAGCATACACACACACACACACACACAGATGAAAAAAAGGAAATCAACAACAATGTTGATAGCTGATTAATCTTAAACATTTGCTAATTCTAGGGAAGCATCACTAGAAATGAACCACCAGCCTAGAGTTTTTCAAAAGTTGAGATATTCTCAGCTTTTCAGCGCAAGCAGTGCTTTTTCCATTAATTCCATTTAATTGACTAACTAAATGATACATTGAGTATTTAAAGATGGTAATGGTTGACAGATTTTTTGACAGGGAAAGTTTTAGCCCTAAGAAATGACTCACAAGGCCACATAAAGATATAGTTGTACTGTCCCATGTAAGTGGCATAGTCGTCCTCTATTATCTTTCCATATATGACACCCTTCCAACACACACAAGCATGTCAGCTTAGCTATCCGTGTTAGGACTTTACATTGACCTCCATTCACTGTGGACAGTCTAATCCTTAACCTTAAGTCACACATTACCATTAAACTTAACCACTGTAGAAGACGACCGTCTTTGGTCCCCATAAGGACCACTGGTCCTGACAAGGTCAGTGTTGATACCAGAAAAGGTCCCCAGTTGGTGACAGAAATGCACACACTCAAACACACTCAAACACACAGAGTCAGGAGAGATTTGTAGCAGCTTGTCTCCATGAAAGGCTCAGCTGTAAGTAGTGTTTACCTGTGCGGGAAATGGAAAACCTCAGCAAACAAAGACCTCTGTACTGGGTTCCCTCTGTGTCAGAGACAAGTGTATTGTTGTAATGTTTGCCAAAAGGTCAGTCCATGTATTAGGTGAGTCTTTGTTTGGGTGTTTGCTTGTGTGTGTGTGTGTGTTATAGTTTGTACATTTTGTTTGGTTTAGGACCATATATCCACACTGACTTCCTTTTCTCATTGACTTCTTGATAAGTGTGGTTTTCTCCTCTCTGTAAAGGATTGAGTGGTATAAATCCACAGTATCACTACATCAGCTAAACCAGCTTTTTCTACCTTTGACTTCAACTTCACTTTCTTAAGCCACATCAGCTCCTCGAAGTTTGAGACTCTAGTATAAGGGGGCAGATAAAGGCCAGATTCTTTGTTGACTATTAGGAAGCACAAATCACTGTGGCTTACTGACTATTATCCCCTCACTGTGTGATAAGGGAGGCTCAAGTGGTGGATTTAGACCTTGCGGCTGTACAGCACAGGTGAAATGTGGACCAGAACAGCTGCAGCTGTGTCGGTGACAGCTGCTGGGTACTCGGCTTAGCAAGCATACATATAAATTCACAGATAATTCTCACCCATTAGCATGCGTAGCAGCAGTGATAGTAGTAATAGAACTAGTGGTCCAGATAATGGTAATAGTAGGAAGACATGGTACTTACGGCACTCAATTCTACATATATATTACCAATTAAAATGATAAAGGTATTAAAAAAACAAAGAAAAGGACACCCTGTACATGTCCATGAAGCCCTGAGAAGAGCGTTAAGCAGCCAAATACTCAAAATCACCTACGTGAATCTACATCATAACAATGTTAAGTGTTGAAGTGAGGAAAGGGCCAGTTCAGCTAAGATTTGTTCCTTGAATTATTGTACTTCCTTACCTAAATAAAGTGGAAAGTTTATAAATAAACAGATTTTTCTTTCTGTAGAGTGAGATGAGAAGAGACGGGTAGGAAGAGATTCAAGAATAATATCTGGCTGCACCAACTGAAACTATGGCTACATGCTTTAAACATCCTGGTCTGAGAATTAAATAAATAATTATGAGCCCTACAGGTGTTTTTGAGCCGTATTGTTGAACGTTCAGCTCGGCTAGCTGCTTCCCCTGCTTGTAATCTTTAAGCCAGCTAGCTTTGTTATCGAAGTATCTTTGTGTTATGTGTTGTGTGTACAGAGCTGAAATTAGATCAGAAGGTCTCAGAAGGAAAAACCATGTGAAGGTCTGCCTTAAAGGTTTCTTTATTCATGCATTAGCAGTCATGGCAGTAGAAGAAGCAGTGATGCCAGCAGTAGTTACAGTAAGGTGTTTTTATTAGCAGCGTCAGTAACAGTGTGAGTTATATTCATAGTAGTAGAAGTAGGCCTATTGCAGTAGTAATAGACAGAGCAGAAATTATATTAGCAGAAGTAGTTGAATTAACTAAAAACTCCAACAGTATCCAAACAGATCCCCCTGCAGCTACTGGAAACACTGTGTATTATCAGATGAATACACAGAGGAGGATCATTAGTTATCGAGCGGCTAATAGAGTGACACCAAAATGCAAAGCAACATCGATCATCCATATGAACACAAATGATGTTCGCTTTAACACGGCAACAACGCCCCAACAGCTGATGAATATGTTGAGCCAGAGCACGGCAGGACAAGTTAATGAAACTCTAAATAATGACGTGAGGGTGTGGAAAAGTCTGCTCAGCACGGCTGAAGCCCAGCTGTGACAGAGCCACGCTTCAAACTGGCTTTAAAAAAAACATATGTTCAGGGGGAAAGTGCCTTACATATGCACCCATAGGGGGTTGATCTATGGGTGAGTGTGTGTCACTGTCAGTGTCAGTATGACTGGAGACACAAGACAAATGTCCAAGCATCTCCATTTTTATGCCGTGTCTGAATGATGGAGTGCCTCTTTTACTGTGATGTGCCCGTGCAGGACCACTTCTAAGTGTGTGTGTGTGTGTGTGTGTGTGTGTGTGAGAGAGAAATGAAAAGAAAGTGAATGTCTCTCTGTTGTGTTTTTTCTACTTCTCTTTTTCTGTTGTTTCTTGTGTGTACACATGGTGTACTCACATGGCCAGTATCAGTAAAATAACAGATCATTTCACATTATTGTATTTTAAAAAGAAGTTGCTAACCTGTAGTTTATGCACACCTGAGGGTGAGAAAAGGGTG
>OMLP01018057.1:0-11726 GCA_900302685.1 Spondyliosoma cantharus | reverse complement strand
CCTCTCTCCACAGAACTAGCCCTACATCCCTTTGGCACTATAACCATAGTGGGGCTTCCTTTCCTCATCTCAGGTTGGAAAAATTCTGGCTGGTTAGAAGGCCACAATGGTAGATTTATGTCCAGTTTAACAAAGTAAGGCCACATTGGGTGCAGACATGAGCAATCAGAGCCAATTTAGGATCCTATATGTTCACCGATGGACCAGAGACAGAAACTATTCACTCCACTCAGCTTGATACCATATAAAGTCATGCACAGAGTGAGGAAACAAGGGAAACACCCTTTGCTCTCTGGCAGATACACAAGTAAGATAACTGGTTCCCATTTATATTATACCTGAAGTGGGTTCAGCTCTCAATGCTTCTTTTGTGGCCAGTAAGAGCTGCCAATTTGATAGTGATGACAAAGAACAAGAAAGCAGTTACAGGTCATAAACACAGTGACAAGTCCACTCTTAGCTAACTGGCCGGTCTTTCTGTCTCTGCACTGCACTAGTTCGCCTATAACTTAAGCAAAGTTCTTAATAGCTCAGCATGGCAATGACCTTTGCAGTCCTGCAGTGAGTCCCTGATGAAATCAGAATAATCACTTGCTTCGAGTTCCCTGTCTTTGCTCTGTGGGATACAAGGGAGTTGATGTACCCACAAAGCAACTGATGGCACGGATTGATGCATGAGCAAGTACATGTGTTTGTGATGGGGATGGCTGTGTGTGTTTATACTTGATTGTAGCAAGTCAACCTTCAAGCAGCAACATGGGCTGTGGCTGACCTGCATGGACGATAGATAATTACACTGTGTGACCTCTGCTGACCTTGTGATTGCCTGGTCTGTTTATCAGATTTCACATTTGAAGATGTTCCACAGAGAAATCTCCGAGCCATTTGCGAGAGGGATTAGATTGCTTTATTGAAGGGCCTGTGGGGGGAGGGGTCAATGAAGGCTTTCATGTTTGTTGGAGGCTGGGAAACGAGAGGGGACAGAACTGGTGTAGATGAACCGAGCAGCAGATCAGTATGCCAGACAAAGAACAGAAGCCCATTTTCAGGCCAGCTGAATCAAGACCCTGAGAAACTATTTATGGACTCTTAAGTGAGATCTCCTAATAGATCACAGGCTACAGCCAAGAATGTGTTAACAAATTTGTTGACAGTCAATCTATTAATCTGGATATAAATGCTGAGATACTCACTGGGACAAGACTCTAAACCCCAAATCTTC
Source organism: Spondyliosoma cantharus (assembly GCA_900302685.1). Taxonomy (NCBI): domain Eukaryota; kingdom Metazoa; phylum Chordata; class Actinopteri; order Spariformes; family Sparidae; genus Spondyliosoma; species Spondyliosoma cantharus. The sequence goes on along the minus strand of OMLP01018057.1, from coordinate 10,504 downwards.
TAAAAAGACGAGACATTGATAAATTCTGTTACAATTGATTTATGACTTCAGAGATTAAAATTTACTGTAATTTTGTTGGCAGGTGGAGGGATTAGCACAAATATTTGTTAATCAGAATTAGATTTTTACGGTTTGCATGATCATTAAATTATGTTGTCATAAGATATTTCACTTTTTGGGCAATGACATTCCGCTAGAATGTGAAATCATGGCTAAAAGAGTAATCCTTTAAATATATATTCCTGCGAAGGTCCAATATCGCTCCCTGAACAGCTTTACAAATGACAAGAAACAAAAAGGAAAACAAAAAGTCAGAGCTAGAGAACAACTTCAATTATAACTGGTGCCACACCATAAATCTTTGCCAGGCTCCGTTGAAATTGTGATGGGCATCTGAGTGTTGCGTGTTCAGGCCACAGCGGACCATGTGGACCATACTGACGTCGATTTTATTCAACACTTCATCAACTGGCCTAATATAAAAAGAAAGATTTTCTCGCGCTTAAATGGGTTTAATGTGGGAGAGCAGAGTTGGCCTGCCTGGGCCTGGCTGATGAAGATTAGCTGACTTCTTCCATTAGGAGAGGCTGTCTGGTGCAGCCAGCTGAAGAGCAAGACAACTGAGTGCTAATTGTGTGTAACCAGATCTTTTTCCTTTAGCATGCGCAATGTGCCTGGTTTGTGTGTGTCTTTGTGAGGGGGTGCTGGTGGGTGCTTGTGTTCATGTGTCTGCAACGACCAAGTTTGGGAAGAGAGATGAGAGGGAAGCAGGAACCCTGCCAACACATAACCTTTCTTTTGTTCCCCTACAGTTTTTTGTTTGACAGTGTTTCAGTCTCAACATTGTTCCTTCATAGTAACATGACTATTGTCTGGGCACGTTCTCCAGAATGTTTGGAGAATGTTCCGACAATGTTCACATAACATGAATGCACAGGAATTTTTTGCCAGGGACTCCCAAAAAGACAAATATAACTGTTTCCTAAACAACATGACCATAGCAACATATCATTGTTCGGGGGATAAAGCGGTAACATCTGCGACCCTCACGGATAAGCGACAAGATGATAGATAATGAGATGAGATGAGTGGTCTCCTACATGAAAGCCCTGTGTTTGTTTGACCTGACTAATCTCTCTTCCTATTAATACACCTGACTTCCTCCTTTGCTTCGTAACAATTACTTTGGCAACTAGGGTTATCGCCGAACAAGAACCAAAAATAGAAAATATTGGTTGTAATAAGCTGCTTTGACTGTTAAACTGTATTGTCATTGTCAACAGCATAGACGCTGTTGTTGCCTTCAGACATGGTGAGATGAAGTGTCACATGCCTACTAGTTAATTTGTCGGAGACTCAGACATTTTCAAATTATAAATCAAACACTAGTGTCAGCTTTTGCAGGCAGGATTTCCATGAGGGATCTGATTGGTTGTCCAGTTGTTGCATTAACAACTTGAAGCACTTTCAGAATCAACTCTCACACTCTCACAGAACCACTCTCTGTGGGGGAGGGCGACTATGAGGGTGCTTGACATTTAACAAACATTGAAATTTAAGAGAAAAATACAAAAAGAAAACAAGTTCATATTATTGTGTTATTGTGAATCTTGTGTATAGTAAGTAGCATCATCAAAGTTAAGTTGGGGTGACACTGTAGTTTATTAGAGAAGGGTGTGTTTTCAAGTTCAACACCTCTAAAGTATTCCCTCTCTGGTGCTGTGGAAACGAGAAATGTTCTGAAATGTCTGACCACATCCTATCGACAGGATACAAGTGAAGACTGAGTAATGAAGACTGATTTGAAGAATATGTTTGGCCATGAAACTGCACTTGTAGCTCTAGACTGCCACTGTACAATAGTGTGCAGGATTATGATGACTGTTCTTTGTCCAGCAGGTGTCCCTACGGACCTAGATGTGTGTACTTAGTCACTGGTTAGAGTGATACATTTTCAATGTGGGATCTTTCCTAAACTGCCAGGATTTAGCACATGCCGAGCTTGCTTCCCTGATCAGTCATAGCTGCAGGTATGGGAGAAGAGAAGTGGTCCAATCACTCACCTCTGATTGCAGAGCTGGCATGCGAAGCAGTCCAGGTGGTAGACATTCTCCTTGGCCCTCATGACCATCTCGAAGGCTGGAATTAGTTTGCTGCAAGCTGCGCAGTTCCCTGTCACACCAAACAACCTGAGCCACCCACCCACACACACGCGCACACCCACGCACACGCACACGCACACACAAAAGATGTATAATTTAAGTCATTTCCCAAAACTTCACCAGACTTCACAAATATCAAGCAGGGATGTGTCATTCATTGCTTTAGTGCAAATACTTTAAACAGGGAAACTGCCACCTGAGTCTCACCAGCTAGAAATTCTTAATTTAAATAAGTGACGACTTTCAAAGTGATGATTCAAACAGCTGTATTGTAACTTGAATGCAATGGAAGGCCACATTTACTGTCTGAATGTTACCAATAACACCCATAAGCAAACTGCAACAGAAAAAAAACAAACAAGGTATAACAAGTGAAAATAGTGTAAAAATAAGCGACCGTTTGTTCCACTCAGGATATAAACCCAGGCCAGAGTTGCAAAGATGGTCTTGGAAGAACATTATTTGTGATGTTTGAGAACAACACCAACACAGCACCCAAACTGACATACTAACAGCATTAGTATTTACTTATTTTTTGCATATTAATTAATTTGCATATTTCAATCTTTATATCACTTATTTGTTTACTTTACTTTTCTTTTTAGGTGTTGGACCTTCTCCTTGGTGTTCAGGTGGAATTGTTTTCCCACTGACTGATGATTGCATGATATTTCTCTAAACAATGCTTAAAAAAAGCTCACACCTGTCATACATGCTCGCATCAAGGAATTTGTAATTTCTTGTCAATTTTTACTCTGGATTTGAGTCTGGAGTTTTAGAAGGACATGAGCTCAGAACATCTGAACTCTTAAAGAATTTTGACCCTGCCCACCACTTTCCTACCCCTGCATCCCACAATAACTGACAATGCATCAAGTAAAATTACAGCAAAGAATAAAGTATGGCTGCTTCTGCTGCTTCCTGGTGACCGGGAATGAGAGTGACAGCTGTCAAAGAGATTGTGTTAAACACACTAACATAACCTGGTGAGACAGATATGATCTCTGAATCGGTCACAAAATAGATTGGAGAGACTTGGGCTACAGAGGCACAGTCAAAAAAAATAGCAGGGCCACAGCTTGTGCCATACAAATAGATGGGACACGGGTAACACTACTGCCCAGGGAGGACCCTATTATTTCTTCAGCCGCTCCGGGGACATTAATGTGAGTATTCATTAGGGATACAGGGCTGCTACTACACAGCGACCTCGACCAGACTACCAAGGGAAAAATATCTGATAACAAAATCATATAGCAAAATAACCCATTAGGCAGACATCTTGAGGCACTTTTAGTCGTCGTTGTTAAAATGATAAAACGGCATGCCACTCTTAGACTCTTTAAGAGATTGCAATCTGATAAATGATCTCAGGGCTTGGGATATGCAGGGTTGTTTATTAACCTTCAGAAAGTATGTTTCCCAGAGGCAAAGAAAGCAGATAGATTGTGCCCTCATGAATACCTACGGAATTAAGAGCTACTGTCAACACACCTTGAGACAATGAAGGATATCTCTTGTAACATGGTAGGCGAGTGAAAACAAAGAGGGCCAATTCGATGGATTAGTGCTGACTTAATTAAAAGAATTATGCCTTTCCGTTTGAGCAGTCTAAATTTAGATACATTTGCGGTATCTCTTGTCCTTTCTTTTTTCTGCACAAATGTGCATTGCCAGAAGGCCTCCACATTAAATAGATAAAATGATGATTTAGCTTCTTGCAAAGCCAAGTAATTCATCTAAAATAACATTTAAAAAAAAAAAAGAAATGGCATATTTAGTGTGAGATAATGAGATTGAATGTTTGAGCATAACAGCAGAACTTTGTATGCATCTAATGCCTGTCACTGTGCAGGGGCAAATGTCCTTGTAGTAACCTGAATCTTCTTCAGATACTGTAGCATGCACTCAAGTCTCTGGATATAAGTAATGGAAGGTATTTGAGTCAAAGAGCAACCTTTTAAGCTTTTTGACGGTCAATTTGACTCAAAGCGGTGTTCTGTTTTAGTGTTTGCCATATCTCTCCATGTTCTTCTCTCATCTCTTGCAAATAATTTGTGCTGTAACTATGCTGTTGACTAGGACTGTCACTTTACTTCACTTTAAAAAAAGTCTTTGTATATGTGAACATCCAGTTTGGGTCCCATGAGGCGGGAGCTTGACTCAATAAATAAGTCCACAGTAAATCCTCAGAATCTGACCACCAACAAAACCTTACTTAATGTAAAAGTTAAAAAAATATTTTTTTACATAATCATGCTCTATGGCTAAAACCTGAATTCTAAAGAATTTAATTGTGTAGGACATAAATAGATTTGCTATGGTGTCAGTTCATTGACTTACAATCACTGCGTGATTCTGGTTATCCAGGCTGTCTTTCACACAGAACTGTTTTTGGTATCAGATTCATAAACAAATAACGAAATAACAAATATTTTCCGATCTATCTATCTATCTATCTATCTATCTATCTATCTATCTATCTATCTGTAGCCCTTTTTAGATAGAAAAGGCGGCACATTTGCTCCAAGGTAAGGGCGGCAATCTGCTGTGAATAGTGAACGAATTTGTCTTCAAAATAAGAGCTTTACATTGCACCCCATTGAAGTTTAGAACTGGGTTCTTAGCGGGGGACTTTTAATTTGAAAGTAGCGACCATTCATAACTTGCCGCTACACAACAAGCGGACAGCTAGCGCTACCGCTAGCAAATTGATGTCTCGGATTTAGATAGCAATGGAGGCGGAAATAAGTGTACCCTCCGTGGCGTCAAATTGGCGGACCAAAACGGACCGCCAATTTGCTGCATTCTGTCTAAATCCACGGACCTAGCCGCAAAAAGGACGGCCAATTGGTGGCTTATTGCCCAGTATAAAAACATCTGCCTGTCTGTCTGTCATTTATTTTTAGATTCATGGCTATTTGTTTTTAAATTACAAATTAATTATAGATAATCCAGCACCCAGACAGCCCAGTAATATAGGCCTTTATTGGACACTAACATTATACCATTCAAGCTGAGTTACTGGACTCATGCAAATATGTGCATTGATTTCTCATTCTAAGGAAATGGAACCCGTGTTTTTTTAAAAAAACAACTCAATAAAATAATATTGAATTTAAAAAATCCAAGGACCCCAAGGATTCTCAACCAGTCTGTCCAAACTCCTGGCTGTATTCACTTGTTTGGTGCATAATTCATCCCATATGATCTTGTGCTGCTCGAACCACTGCTTTAAATGATTGAACACCTACTCCCAACCTGTGGTAACTATTGAGAACAATGCATACATTGCCTTTCCTCAAATAAAACAATCTTTTTAATCTCTCTGACAAGCAAAGCAAAAGAAGTGGAGTGGCTGATGATAGTCTTCAGAAATTTACCCAAACTGCATCTGTGGCAGCATAGCAGCCTGTCAGCCAGGTTCACTTGGCTCTTGGGTGGCAAGCACTTTTCAAACAGGCAGTGCACAGGAACCCTGGCTAACCCTGCGAGTAGAGAAGATGGATGGGGCCTACCTGTCACTCGTCTTTCACTGCTCCGCCAGTTTGATGCCATAGGCGCTAATGGCTCTCAAGGGAGGAGGCAAATTAAGCGTGGTTTGGTTGTAATGAATTCAACGGCACAGGCTCCGACACAATCAGAGGATGACGGTTTAGAGATCTAACATGAAAGACAGAGGGTCCCGGACTCAATGCTTTCAGCAATAATTGGTAATAGATGTAAACATTTCTAAAGCATCTCTCTCAGGCTGACAAAGTTCTACTGAGCAAAAAAAAAAAACAGAATAACATACGTAAAATAGCGGGTTGACGTACACATCATATCCATGGCTGACAAGATAGCATTTATATTTAAAGAGGTTGAAGATAAAACATGAAATTAAAATGTATGCTTTGCTCAAATCTGAATTTGAAAAAGAATAGAGGCAACCAGTGCCCAATACCTTGTTTCAGTCAAAAGGCATTCACTGTGCATTACAGCCTGGTATGGCTCAGTGGTACCTATTTAATGAGAGAAAAACAGACACCAATTAAATTATTCCGCAAGGCTTTAGCCCAATGGACCCCAAAACCCAATCTGAGTGAGCAGGCCCCCGCCCCCCTTTAGAGAATACAGGAGTGGTGTCATACCAGTGCTTTTTCTGAGCTCTCTCAAGCTAAATCCAAAATAAAATGACCTCCCTTTTACTGGGGTGTAGGAAAAAGATCCTGGAAAATATAAATGGAGCCACAAATGCAAATGTGTTTGATGGGGGAGAGAGAGTTACTTGAATAGCTTTCTGATTTTATGTTATATCAATATTTTAGACAATGTATTACAATAGCTTTTAAAGAGTAAATGAGCACTAAATCACATTGTACTAAAAGCTGCTACCACATCACCACAAACATTTCAATCAGAGCTTCCTCAGTAAAGGAAAGCAGAAACCTTTTCTTTTATATCTGAAAACATCTAGGCCACGAGGAAAAAATTACTGTTGGAGATTTTTTTTTAATTTTTTGATTATTCAGACTAGAAACATTGGTACTGGAAGGTGCTGATGTAAACCTTTGTTGGTTGCTGCCACTTGCTGCTGAATTATTTAAAGACTGAACCATTAAAAACATTTTAAGTCATTGTAGGTCTGCAAAACATTCCAACGAGAAGTGACACACAACGTTGTCAACTATAAGAGAACACTTTAGTTACAAATATGATAAATCTGCTTTTGTGGTTTTACTTTTAGTGAGTTTTTATGGAAACTATACTGTATCAAGAAATAATGCTCACTAAAATTGTTCATTGTGTATTGTGAGATATTTTGTGGACACAGGGTAAGAAAACTGGGGATAGATGTTGCTGTTGAATGTTTAAAATATGATTTTCATAGCTGTCACCACCACAAAGTACATTCTGTTCACCTCCACTACATTAAGGTAGAGGCAGAAATCTTAAGGGACAGATATCTCAAACCAAAACAAAAGCTATGCATTGACAGGGAGGGGAGAATAAAATACTGTATGTATCGAAGCAAAAAATGATTGGCCTCGAGAATAATTTATATCATTGTTTATATCATGGCTCTTCCATCAGTGTGTATTTGTGTGAGTGAATGCTGACTTTTGTTGTAAAACGCTTGAGTAGTACCTAAGATAAGAAAAGTACTTTATGAATACAGTCAATTTACATCTTATACCCCTTTCACACTGACAAAAAAAAAAAAAAAAAACTTTTTTGTCTTTAATGTGAATGTGTACAATCGTTATTCACTCCCTAATCAGATGATTCTACACTAGTCCCAGGTGTTTATTGCTCCGCTTGGCTCTGATGAAAATACAATATCCAGCTGGACATGCACATTTTTGCTGCTTGTCAGGCATGATGCTTTGCCGTGCACTGAAGTTAAGAATGTTAGCTTGTTAACCCTTTTCCATCCATCTCTGTTCAGGCAGCTCGAACATCAATCAGTCAATGCTGAGTTTGAAAGAGAGACTGACATAAAAGATATTTATAAAGTAATCACGATGACATTGTCAGTGGCTTCTTTATCTGTACCAGATCCTTGCCAGCTGATCAGTAATGTGCATGTGCAGCTCACAACAGAGATGCGAAAGAAGTGAGGTGTTTCAGTTCTCAGCTTCTGTAATCATCAGTTGTAGAAAATTCAGGATGTTATTAAGCATTTTTTTCTGGTGCGTTTATGATTATGAATGTGAAACAAAAGAAAAAAAAACAGAGGCAAATACGTCTAATTTTTCAGCGGGTTTACCTGCATAAAAAAACAAACCCAAGCATATACACGCTAATTTTAGTGTTAAAGCAACTATAGTTTTTCTTACCCTCAGGTGTCAAAGTATCTGTTATCTTATCTGTGTTGGCCAAGAGTAGCCGGTAATTATCAGTTATTTTATAGGTTGAAAAAATCCAGGCAATGCTTTATATTAATTAATGGGGGTCAGGGTTAAGGTAATAAAGCCCTTATAAATCCCCATTAGATGCTTATTAACATGAATACAACTATTAAAGTGTTTAAGTGTTAAACCTTTACTTAGCTTTTTTGTTGCTTTATGAACATTTTACATGTTCTGCATTGATTAGTGTTAACCAAGTGGTACTAAAGGGAGAACAATGTCTTAAAGGACATATGAGGGTCTAACTGCCTATTAACAAATGCTTAGGAAAAAGACCTTAATGATCCATAAAATCCATATCATGCATCCCTATGGATAGGTATCACTGAAGAGAACAAATATTTTTGTTTTTTAAATTTACCTTACTGGGAATTCCAACACCATCATGGGCTAACAAATGAAGATTTTGAGGGGGCTAATCCATTTTGGAGAGTGGAAGGGCACTGATAGCACCAGTGCCTCCAATTCCAGTGCCGTCCACTTTGCTCTTCTCTTCTCTTCCCTCCCCCGACCCCCATCTCTTCCATCCCTCCCACCACTTCAATTGCACCAGCCCCGGCATGCATTCATCAACTGCCGGATTAGAATTTGTTTCCTCACAAACCATTGATCATCGGCCTATTACTAGGCAAATGACAGTTAATTACCCACTACATTAACCACCAGGACCCGGGGACCAACTCCCTGTGCCATCAGTCAACATGATGAATGTGCCAAGTTCAGTAATGCACAGCCATTCTCTCGTCTGCCTGCCACATTGAGAACAACCTCTGGATCTCACTTCCAGGCACCCAGAGAAAATCTATGGCAATCTGCATAATTACAGGCTCAGGGTTAATAACAGACAAATGATTTGTTGCATCTCAACATAGGCTTTTTAATGGGACTGTGCTTTGTCCATTTGATGAGCCACCCTGAATGGAGCTATGCTAGTGTCCCACTTGGAATTTAACTACATTGTGGAGTTGCTTAAGTTTGGCTATGTATCTAAAAGTCTGTCAAAAAAGGGACTCAACTGATTTGTTTTTAATTTATTTATTTTAACAGGGACAGTGTACATTAATTAAACATTCCTGTAAATGCAGAAGGATTAGCCAGAAGGCTATTTTCCATCTGTTGTCCCTGGACAGATGTACTAAGTCAACCTAAAAGTAAACTACAATACAATGTACGATGTTAAAATGTTAAACTAGAAAACAGAATTATCACAATGAAGACAAAGTATTAATATACAATATCTATACATTACACAAAAGCGTAGTTAAGACAAAGGACTCTATCTTGCACTAGGCGCAATTGACTTTGTACGCTGGCGCTTGTATAATTCCTATTTTGCATTCGGCGCACATTGGAATTTTCCCTCCACAGACGCACGTCCTTAAATTAGTGAATCACCGTTTTTACACAGAGAAGGCGGCACACTTGCTCCAATGTAAGGTCGGCAAATCGCCGCCTTCTCTTTGTAAACACGAGGCGTAATATTCCTCCTTTTCCAAAAGCCGCCACTTGGCCGCCTCTGGGGTAGGTGTAAACATGTGACGTGACGTGAAGCATGCAGTTGGGCAGTGAACAGTAACAACGAGTTTGTCTTCAAAATAAGAGCTTTACATTGCACCCCATTGGAGTTTAGAACTGGGTTCTTAGCGGAGGGCTTTTAATTTGAAAGTAGCGACCGTTCGTAGTTTTCCGGCCGCTACACAGTTAGCTGACAGCTAGCGCACACAGCCAAACAGCTCCGCTGGTTGTCAGCTACAGAGATCCAGGAGACTCTAGCATATCCTGGATCTCAGCGACTTTCCAGTTGCTCATGTTGACGTCCGCGGATGAAGTGATGGACTGACTGCTGTGATCAGCTGTTTCCTGGTTTTAAAACTCCCCGGCGGTGGCCCGCACAGCAGTGCACGTCATCGACACCTCCGCCCATCTCACGCAGAGGCCGGCACATTTACGCCTCGTGTTTACATAGAAATGGAGGCGGAAATAAGTTTACCCTCCGAGGAGGCATATTGGCGGCCCAAAACAGACCGCCAATATGCCTCCCTCTGTGTAAACACGCCAACCGGGCCGGCAAAAGGCCGGCCTATTGGTGGCTTATTGCCCAGTGTAAAAACCACTAATGACTTTGTGCTCCCAGGGGTGGTTCGGCAACAAGAGAAGGCGTGTTCCGGTGCAAACGTTCCCTGGTGCTATTTTGCTGTTTCAGAAAACACTTCCGCAACAGACCAGGAAAAACCTAGTCTAAAGTCAGTGGCGCTTATTCAGATGCTATTTTAAGGGCAAATGCTTGGCCATAAAGTAGCAAAAATAGCATTCATGACCTCGTGATTCAGTGAGAGTGAGCCCAAAACATCAGAAAGTATGTCTTTGTGACATTTCTTTATTTACATTTTGTCAAACAGAAAAATCTGTTCGTAAATGAACAAAATAAATAAAAATAATACAAACGGA